>JADRCH010000175.1:7249726-7390789 GCA_019843965.1 Rhynchomys soricoides
AGAGAGAGAGAGAGAGAGAGAGAGAGAGAGAGAGAGAGAGAGAGAGAGACACTCTGGGACTAGTTGGAGACCTGGCAGGGAGGCTCCAGGGATTATATGGAAGAGATTTTAGCTGAGACTCCTAACAGCTGGGGATATGGAGATCACTTCCCATAACCAGGTAAGACTAATAGTGGCAGGAGATGGGCACCAACCCACCCACAAAATTTTAGACTCAAAATTTGTCCTGCCTACAAGATTTGCAGGAATAAAGATGGATCAGAAATTGAGCGGGCAGCCAACCAATAACTGGCCCAACTTGAGACCCATCCCAAGGAAGAAAGCCACCCCTGACACTTAATGATACTCTGCTGTGTTTGCAGACAAGAGCCTAGTATAACTGTCTTCGGAGAGGCTTCATCTAGCAGCTGATAGAAACAGATGTAGAGACCCACAACCAAACATTAGAGGGAGCCCTGGGAATCTTTTAGAAGAGTGGTGGTAAGGATTGAGGGAGCTGGAGACATCAAGAATAATAAAAAAAAAAAAAAAGAACAGAGTCAATTAACCTTGGCCCATGAGGACTCAGTGATACTGAACCACCAACCAAAGAGCATGACTGGGGTGGATCTAGGTCCCCTAATGTAACAGATGTTCACCTTGGTCTTCATATGGCTGTCCCTAACTTTGTTTACCTGCCTTTAGATCCCTTTCTCCTAGCTGGCCTACCTTGTCTGGCATCAGTGGCAAAGCATGTACTTAGTCCAGCTGAGACTTGATATGCCAAGGTGGGTTTGTACCTATGGGGGGAGCTCCCCTTTTCTGAGGAGAAAAGCAGGGAAGGAACAGAGAAGGGGTGTGTGAGGGTAGGACTGGAAGTAAAGGAGGGAGGGGGCTGCAATGGGGGATATTTTGAATCAGAATAATTTGAAAAACAAATAAAATAAATTTTGATAATAATGATCCTGAAAATTACATCTTGGCTAGCTAACATAATTTCTGGGAAACAAAGAAGAAAAACAGGAAAACAGGAAACCACAATAAAATTTTTTCAGGACTACAGACCAATTTATTGCAGAAGGATGGAAGGAATAAAAAGGACTTCCACAAGTATCATATAAAATGAATTACTGAAATTAGAATAAATTAATATCTCTGAATTCAAGTGGCTACATATAAAAGAGAAGAGGGTCTTAAGTTGAACTAGAAAGTAAAAAATGCAGCAATGTTTTTGAAAATCTGAAGGAAAAAGTAGGGTTTACTATATAGCCAAACTCTCAATCAACTATGAAGGTAGAAAAAGATGGTTTGGGACAAATGAGATTCCACAACACTTATCTTCTAGCATCTAAGAGTGCTTGACATGAAAACAAATAGGCAAGCAAAGGCAACTAGAACACAGAGTGGACCACATGGAAAGGGAATGCAACCTATAAAAGATTATGGCCTACAAAGCAAGTGCAACATGCCTGAGATTCAGGATGGAGTTTGGTCTTGAAGAATTTCAGGAAGTAACTCCAGTGGAACCTGAGCATCAAAGACATGTTCTAAAAGTTTTACACTATGAAAAATAGCATTGGAGGTTGGCTTAATATCAGTCAGAGTTGAGAAAAAAATTAATGATAGAAACAGAAAATTAGTCAAGTTTAATTAAAATTATTAAAATCTGGGAAAACCCAAAGTATCACATCTAAAAGGTAATTGATATTGTGCTTGTGTTGACTTAGGAGTAAAATATAATTGCTTGGCTGTCATAATGTAAACATTGAAAATTATTACCTGTACAATTTTGATAAAAACTTATTGGGTAACTGAAAGGTAAAGAAGATAAAGGGGACACTTGGGTGATAAGTCTCCATATTTCATAGCAGAAAAGTAATGAATATATCTAAAATTGCTAAGTCAAGAAACGTAAGATTAGCATGTTTCTTAAGTCAGGGATGGACTTCACCCTAATAGTACAGAAATATAAGAGGTTGTTACTGTTGGGTTTGTTTATATCACAGAATAGTATTTGTCTCTGCAAGATAATCCATAGGCATTGCATTGATGAAAATCACAATGTTTCAAATGATAAAATGAGAATTGAATCTATATAGATGGTCAACAAATGTGATGACATGAATTTGATTCTCAGGTCCTTCCCATATGGTGGAAGGAGAGACCTAACTATAACAAGTTGTCCTCTGACTTGTATACATGCACCTTTGTTTATATTACTACCCAGATAAAGGGGCTAGAGAGATGGCTCAGCGGTTAAGAGCACTGAGTGCTCTTCCAGAGGTCCTGAGTTCAATTTCCAGCAACCACATGGTGGCTCACAACCATCTGTAATGGGATCTGATGCCTTCTTCTGGTGTGTCTGAAGATAGCTACAGTGTACTCATTACTACCCAGACATTAAATAAAAATAATATTAAATAAAATATATATAAAATGAGATACAGACATCAGATTTTAGAGAAAATATTATCTGAGTCTTTCAGTATTATTACCCAATATTATCTGCATGCACATAGGCATGACCTACTGTTAAAGCAGAAGTTTTGGGTAAGTAAAGTGAAGAAAATAATAGCTATTATATATGTCACTTATGATCTGCCATGAAAACTCTTATATTCATTAATTCATTTAATCATCACAAAGCTTACATGAATTTTCTGGCTCCTTTAATAAGTACTCTATAGATGAGACGATTATGTCACCAAAAGGTTGGGTAATTTGTAAAAGTTCATGTAGTCAGTAATGAAAATGGAATTTAAAGTTAGGCAAGAAAATACCAGATATATGCCCAATTCTTAGCACAGAGAAGTTAACTTAGAATTTAAATGAAGCACTTAGAAATGTGCTTTACAGGAAGTAATGATTTAGGGCCAGAGAAATAGTTTAACAGTCAAGGAAAGTTGCCCTATAAGCCTATAAGCCCGAGAACCTAATTCAATTCCTAAAACAGACATAATAGAAGGGGAAATCAGCTCTCCCAAGATATTCTCTGACCTCCATTGCATTCTCTGGCAGTCATGTATGTGTGAGTGAGCACACACACACACATACACACAAATACATAGATAAATAAAAGATAGATAGATAATAGACTAGTAGATAGATGATAGATAGATATAGATAGTCAAATAAATGTAATATAATTAAATATTTAAGGACTACTCACAGATTAAACTAAGTGAATAATCATTTAACAATTACATTAGGTATATAATATACATGCCATGCTTTCAGGATGGCCTGTATTCAAACTGATAATGAGCAAATATTACCATGATTTTAGCATGCGATTTGGACATGCAATGAAGTGATCAGACACAAACATCATGGTCTTAGTTTAGCCTCACAGTTTAGGAATACAATAGTTTGCTATGACAATTAATGCCATTGCTTAGTCAAAAACAGTTTACATATTGTGTGAATATTTTCAATTACAGAAGCTTAAGCAAGGAAAGAAATTTCTACTGTTCCATAATTACACTTTTCAAATCTTGCTTTCAAGAAGGAAATCCTCTTCTGTCAGTTCTTCCTTCTCATCTTTGTCCTGGATCAATTTTCATATTGATTATGCTAATCTGGATCACATCAGATAGGATACCCAGATGCTGTACTGTCTAGAACTCAAAGTCTGGTAGGGGATATGCATGAATTTCTTATCCTGCTAAGGCTGGCCTCTCTACAACATTATCAAAAGTCTTTGGAGGGCAGTGTTTTCAAAGCCAGTTTAGACTCTTTCAGTCAACAGTTAATTATCACATATCATAAGAAACTGGGCTAGTTGGTGCTTAAAATCTTATGTGCTTTGGAGATATGTTAAAGATGTAAAAAATAATTTTGAAGGATGTAAAGGTCTATAAGGAATATTTCGATAGCCACATTTAGGAAGATAGCTCAATAAACTGACTTAAAATATGTTTAGAAAAGATAAAGAAAATTTTCTCAGTGATAAAAGCTTTTATTTTATTTTACTAGGTGCATCAAATTCAGGATGTTTATGTTAAAATAATGCCAAGTCTCATGATTTCGCTGTTCTGTCATAATGCCTAATTTTAAGATGTCTTAGTGGATACTGTGAGCTATAAAAGAAAATAAATAAATAACTTTAATTAACACTGGATTTCTTCAAGTCCTATGTCCAAAGTGTATGATATCTTCAACAATAGGAACTTACCTTCACATTTTTGAAGCAACCAAGGTAAACAATGACATCTTATATTGTTTTTGGAGTCTCTTGTATACCCCTAGCCAACAAGTTGAAGGGAAGTTTCTCAAGCCTGGTACTGAAATTTTTTGTTAAGTATTCAGTTGTTCTTGAGGGTCTCAGTATAATCTCTCAGAGCATGTTGATATCTTTTGCAAGCTGTTAATGAAGAAAAAAAGAATCAATATTCCTATTAAGCTGTAAATCCTGGAAACCATAACAATGACCAGCAGTGCATAACATTCCTAAGCATGTACTAGTGGTATATATATCTTGGGGATAACCAACAAATGTCTAATTGGACTTAAGGGCAGTTCGTTAGAAAGAAATCCATACCTGGCTCTATAAACCTAGTCACCTACTCATGGCCTGTGAGATCTTAGACACTAGTCCTACTAATTCTACTTTCTTAAACTTGTAAAATTCTTAGCTGCATTCTAATGACTTATCCTTATATCCATAGATAAATTTAGTAGATCTCAGAACTGATCAAAAGGGCTTTATTTTGCATCAGTTAGGAATATTTAAAGAATTCTCAAAGTAGCCAAAATGCAGAGAACAAAGGGGATGCTTGACTCCAATGTGTACATATCACAAAAGATGGTTTAGAAAGGTTTTAAGATCCAAAGGGGATGCTTGACTCCAATGTGTACATATATAAAAAAGATGGTTTAGAAAGGTTTTAAGATCCAAGGGCTGAGATCATCTGATAAAAGATAGCTTTCTATATATAACAAGAAAGTATAACCCATAAAATATCCACAATTGGGTTACCTAAAAGAGACATGAATAACAAGAACACAAATTGACATGCTGACATGAATATGGCTATCTCTTTGGGCCCCAGCCCTAGATAAATAGCTATATGCTATTAATGAATGCTGAGAGAAGAAATAGTACTCTTATGTGAGATGTTCGTGATAGATTACCAAATCCCAAGTACTTCACCATGAACAGATATGACATATAAGAAAAACTACATAGGCTCAGAAAGTTATATGAATATAATTTTATTTATAATTATTATATATTTAAGGATGAAGTCTTTGTGAGAGAGAAGACTGTACCTGGGAGGAGATGCAGGGGTAGAAATGATGTAAATACACACACACACACACACACACACACACATACATTTTATCTATCTATCTATCTATCTATAAACTTTATATACATAGTTAAAGCTGTTAGAGTTGTAGTAACAGTTATAAATAAAAATTAAAAATAAATATGTACTAAAATTATATATAACTTTATAATACACAATATTATATATTAGCATATATTTGTAATATTAATTAAAATTGAATTAATGAATTGTGAGAGAGAAGATTGAATATAAAGGAGATACGAAAGTAGAAATTATATAAATACCTATAATCATTGTTTAAAGACTACTAAACAATCTGTTATATACAATAAAAATTAAAACAATTAGTAATAAAATATAAATATTTCTATGTACATAATTAAATGGAGACCAATAATAACCACCAGTTCTCTTATATACCACCATAATGCCCTGTTTAAAAAAAAAACAAACAGAAATTTAAAAGACCAATCTGAATTTTTACATGGTTTCTGTTGCCAGACATGTAAACCAATTTAGCATTGCTGTTCAAAACTCCAAGATTTCAAGAACTGATTTTTTAAAAAAATCTGAATCGTAGAAGAATTAGTTTTGAATGAAGTAAATGGAACTAAGAAATAACCTTGGTTTTAACATATGATAGATATTAGGGAGCTTACTTATTTTTATGAGCTACCAATACTTCTTGAATATTTCTCAATCTCATATGCCCATGGTTTCCTTAAGTTCCTCATTCCCTCTCTTATGTCAGACACATTAAGTTCAGTAATACTAGCACAATATAGTAGGTTAACTTATCTGCAAATAACATTAATTTCTGCTGGCTATAAATGACTCAGAATTTTAAAATTATTTACTTAATGCTTTAATATATTAATATATTATTTATTGGTTAGAAATTTTGAAAAGTATATCATGAGACAGTTTCTAAACAAATGACTCATTCATATCCACAGTAATTGAAGCATTACTAATTACTGTAAACTATCATATACTACAGCACGTTTCTTGATCATTGTACTAGTCATTCTTCCTATTGTGAGAAAATACCCAACCAATGGATCTTAAAGAAGAAAGGGTTTGTTTTGGCTCACAGTTTATGAATGCAGTACATGCTGAAGAATGCTTGGTGGCAAAAGTGTAGGGTGGCTAGTCATATTCCAGCCTTCCAGCCTTAAGACTCACAGGCAGATGAAGGTTGGTATGCTAGTGATCAGCTCTCTCTCTCTCTCTCTCTCTCTCTCTCTCTCTCTCTCTCTCTCACACACACACACACACATACACACACACACACACACACACACACACGCTAGGAATCAACCCATGGACACTGGCTACCACATTTAAAGTGGGTCTTTCCAAGTCAATTAGCCCAGTCTAGAAACTCAAAACATACCCCTAGGTTTGTCTCCTAGGTGACTAAAAGTCTATCACATTGCTAATCAACATATAACTATTACAGTAATCAAAGTGTGTTAATGAGTTAAAATAAAATAAACATGGGCAATTGAGGTCTTTAACAACATATAGCTGTGAAAATATTTTTACAAAACTGAGGTATGAAATTGTGCAAGAAGTTTACAAATATATATGCATTGTGAATAAATAGTATAGGTAGAAATACTGCATCACTGCGTTTTATAATTCAAATACAGAAGATCATGTTGCAGGGATTCAGAGAAATAAATAGTGCTATTCATACAAGTAATTCCTTGGTCTGAATTAGTATAGAAAAGTGAAGATCAGGAGAATGTCTAAGAAGACAGAACTTGTTTGAAGCTGACTCAGATATTAACATTGCTGGTTCAGGGGACAACCTATTGACTTGAGTAATGAAAGACACATACTATTGTTCTAAAATGATGCAGGTTGCTAGGGATTGGGGATGTAGATTGGCTTGTACCTTGAAAATTTGGTGAAATTGTTTATTTGAGAACGATGCAGGAACAGTCCATAAAGCAGGGAGATTGCATTATGGTGTTCCACAGTACGCCTTTGTGATTTGTACACAAGTTGGTAGAAGTGCACTGAATCAAGAAAACTTAATTTTGACAGGTCTGATGTATAGTCTATTTTGGTTAACCAAAGGGAACACATACATTTACTACATTAGAGAGATTTCCATTATTTTTCTCTCAGCCATGAAAATCGATTTTGATGTGATTATACCCAGAGTCTGCTTGATGTGTCTCTGACAGGACAAAATGGATAGAGACAGTGGGTGGTGTAGCATGTGAGATGCTGTGGTTAAGCTGGACTCTGACAAAGTAAAAAAAGCAGGATTCAAATGACAATTAGGATAATTTACATGACAATAGTCCTAAGAAAAATTAAGAGCTATGCTGTAATTTAAATGTAAGGGCAGGTATGTGAGTACATCAAATAAACATTTGAATTTTACTATACCTATTCTTTTAGTTAGAGTAAGATTTTGACCTTATGTAATCAAAACACATTTCATTTATTTATATCTTTATAATGAATATTGAGTTCTCAGAAGATATACATGGTATTTCCTTAGAATATTTGATGGATTTTAGGCTTAATAAAGAAACAATAAGCATTATAAAATGTGCATCTACTGACAATTTCATTTCTCTTCTTGCTCTGAGCTCTTTTCTTCCTATGTGTGAAACTATCATTAGTTTCATTCATTCATTCAATAATGATTGAGCACCCAAAGGCAAGGCATTTGGTTATGTACCTGGGATACAATAATAGACAAAGTAAATAGTACATGCTACCTTGGGATGATCGGTATAGTTGTGAATGTGAATAAAGCAATCATCAATTACAATAAAATATGAGTTGTATAAAAATGAAACACAGTGGTTCACAAAAGTGTATGGAAAAAATGCCTCACTTAAGAGGTCAGAGATTCACTGATAGACAAGTAAAGTCAGGAAGGACAAACAGATTCTATTCAGTATTGCTTAGTCAGCAATCAGGGGTTCATTCAGTTGATAAGGATGTATGAGGAGTAATGACATCAAGAAGGGAGGTGGTACACTCAAAGACCAAGAGTGAAAGGAATACATGACCAGGGGAAAAAAATAAAGCATTGACTGTGTCTTCAATATAGAATGTGTAAAGGACATGGCTGAAAGAGTAGCAATAACAGGTATGTTCACAGTGGAATTGATTATTATTTCAATCAGGGTTAGAGTTACTGAGGAAAACACAAAATAAGCTTCAAGATTTTTGAACATTTTGATAAATGGTTTAAGGTGTGTGTGTGTGTGTGTGTGTGTGTGTGTTATAGAGGTAAGGTAAGGGGAAGAGAGGAGGGGAGAAGAGAGAAGAGATAAAGAGAAAACAAAGAGTGAAGCAGAGAAGAAGGATGGGAAGGAGAAAAGAAAGGAAGCAAAAATGACATATATATTAACAATGCCATTGGGAAAGGGAAGGCTCTAAGAAGGAAAGTTTGAATCTCCTTTGCTGAAACTACATCCTGAGGAGTGGCAGAGAGCAAAGCTTCTCTGGTTACCAGTCCCCAACAGTCAAAACTGGTATAAAGCCTTCAATTTTGTGAACACGCATGCTCAAGGCCTTTATTCAAACAACCAAGGTGAAATTCAAGGAACCTAACAGGAAATCAAACCCTTTTATATGAGAGCAAGCAGAGAAGAGGAAGTGCGAGTGTGCCTCACACAGGCACACACACAAGCACACACACGCACACGCACACACACACATCAATCAACAAATACTTAGCAGAACATTAACAACAAATAACTCATAATAACTGTTTCAAAAACTGGCAGTGAATGGAAATTTGGACTGTGTACAAAAAGAAATATCATTAGATAAGGTGCAATAGATACAAAATCATTAAAGGTATTTGAGTTTCGTATACAAAACAGATAGTTTATACTGTATAACTTCTAAAATTAAGCAGTGCTCTAGCACAGCATCTGAAAGAGGTTAGAAGAATGAAAGCTAATTTAAATGGTTATCGCCAACAAAGCCAGTCTTGGAGAATGTATGAAATAATACTATGTGGCCATCCTCAGATATGTGATGTTGCCGCAAAGAAAACTGAACTGAAGAAAATTTTGAAGAATGCATTCAGAGAAGAACAAAAATGAACTAAATCACGAAGAGCACACTATTGTAACAAGTTCTGTGGTTCTTAAATTATTTTCAAAGAGGAGAAAGATATTAATTTAGAATTTATGAGAGCTAAATTAGCATAATATTTTATAAACTTAAATGATCAAGAAGGAAAATAATGGTATGTGAGAGAGAGAGAGACAGACAGACAGACAGACAGACTTTAGAAGCATGAAACGAAGATGTAAGAAAAGACAATAAAGACAATATAACCACAAAAGCTAACCAATGTGTTATGCTAATAAAATAAGTTATACTGTATTAAAATAGAATATTTTTAGATTTATTTTATTTTT
Source organism: Rhynchomys soricoides (assembly GCA_019843965.1). Lineage (NCBI taxonomy): Eukaryota > Metazoa > Chordata > Mammalia > Rodentia > Muridae > Rhynchomys > Rhynchomys soricoides. The sequence goes on from JADRCH010000175.1 coordinate 7,259,409, forward strand.
AATTATATGTATGTATGTATGTATATATTTTGCACTGAAATTGTAACTGCTTAAAAAGGTCTAGGAGGACTCTGGATCTACTCGAGATAGTTATAAGTGGTATGGGAACCCAATGTGGGTGTTGGAAACTGAGCTGGGGTCCTCTCAAGTTCAAGAAGTCCTCTTAACTGCTGTGTCATCTCTCCAGCACTAAAGTGGAACTCACATAACATTACATACTTTTTGTAGAGGCATGGTTAAGAATTTTAGGCATGGGAAATTCTATGTAAAAAGATACAAAAGGCATATCAAACAAAGGTCAAATGAAAGAGAGCTAAGCTAACAAACTTACTAGGAGAAAAGTGTATCATAAAACCTAAAGCATGTGTAGGGATAAAAATTCTCATCATGTAATGATAAAAAGCTAAATTTATTGTGATTGCCTAAACTTAATATTGTTTTATGTCTCTAATAAAACTATCTTAAGATAAAATAATATTAATGATACTATTGAGAAAATGAATAAACTAATAAGGCCTCTGTCTTTGTGACAAAACTGATATAAATGTCTCAGTTTTGGCAGATAACATGAAAAAGATAATTAGTAAAATAAAATGTAAAGAATGTGATAATTTTACAATGAATAACAAGATAAACACTTATACCCAAATAAGAAATAAATTTTTAAATTTTTCAAATACTTGCTGAACCTATACACCTTATTATATGTAGATTTTAAAATATTTCAGAAGTATAATGAATATAAAGACCACATTATCTAACTATATACTATCAGTAGAAAAATAGATCCTTATGATCTTCTTAATAACTTATATATTATAAAATTATAATTGATGGAGTTAATTACTACTTCATATGAACACTTTTACCTAAAAAGGGAATTTACTAAATGAACATTTAAAACTTGTTTATCATATGAGTTGAGTGCCCAGTTACCAAGTATGAGACAACTATATCAACACAAAAGGGTATAATAAAATTAGTAAACTCATTAAAATTTCAAAAAGTTATGTAGTTAAATTAAAGTATATATAAGTTGCTTCATTGAAGATATTAACAAAATATACGTGTTTCAAAGAATTTAAGGACAACAAAATAAGCATCAATAAATAATATTAATAAGAGATGACTTAATTACAATTTCATAAATATAAATAATACACTTAATGGTTGAAAACTGTAAAGAATGAGGAATTTATGGGATAAGAGACTCAATGAATTAGAAAGCACATATAAGAGAGGATTGTAAAAGTATGTTCAGACCATGAGGGATGGGTTTTCCTGGATGACAAAACAACAGAATGAAGTAGCCAGTAGGCACTAGCTTCAAACTGAAAAGAAATATCCAGACTCAGCAAACAGAATAGATGAGTGTTTGCCATATGCCACTGTTTTTTTTTAAAGTGGTTAACATGATTCTTATACTATTTTCAACAACAGTTTATAAGTGATTGATCTGAAACTTAGACAAGAAACAATAAGTTTCCATAAGTAATCCAGCCATCAAGTGGCAGAATAACAATCCATGTCTTGTTCATAGATCCCCTGTCTCCTGAATTCTGGTTGAGATTCACACTTTGGCATCTACCAAACAAGAGCCAGAAATCAAGTTCTGCAAGAAGAAAATCTTAGCTAGGAAAATTCCTTAAAATAAACATATAAAGAGGTTTGGGACAGAGTTCTAAAGATCACCAATAATTAAAGGATAGACCAAGGAGAAAGGGAGGTTCACAAAGGAGAAGGAAATGAGATGAGCAAAGAAGTATAAGGCAAGAAAGGAGAGTGTGGGGACAGATAAGTCCCAGTAAGAGGACATTTCAAGAAAGAAGGGGCAGTCAATAGTGTCAGACCTTGCCAAGTGTTCAGGTAGATAAGGCTTGAAAATTATTTATTGGATTTAACTACAAGGCCATCATTGCTGACATTGACAAGAGCAGGTGCAGCAGCACTGTAGAAACAGAATCCAGGTTTGGGGAGGTTGTGGAGTGAAAAGGACAAACAGAAGCAGGGAAGGATGCGGGCTTTAATTGATTTGCTTGTCTATGAATATGAGGAAGAAATCTTGTTGGTGAATGGAAGAGAATACAGGTCTATTATTTTACCCTCAAAATGTGCACAATTGTGATTAGATGTAAATATTGTGGTAGATTTGCAATATATAGAAGGGAAGGGATAAAATATTCCGTTAAACATGTTCTGATTCTTGTGAAGTCTTTAGAAAGCTCTATTCAATTATCATCACAATTCTCAGAAATTAAAGTGTTTCATATCTCCACATCACAGTTAACTTACAAACATAAGACAGTTCACAGAAGATTCTCTGTTCAACTCTATGCTGTGACTGGCTTTGTTAGGGGGTCAGCTCTGAATACAAAATAAGCAAAGACTTTGAGAAGACAGAGCCAAAGGGTTGCAGAAAACACATTGAGAGGTAAGCCTGGATTGAAAGAAAGACACTTTTTAAAAAGAGGCCAAGGTATCTCCTCTCTTCTCTCTTCTCTCTCTCTCTCTCTCTCTCTCTCGCCTCTCTTTGGGTGTGTATTTGTCTGAATATGTATATGTCTGTGCATGATTGCCAGCAGAAAGTATGGAAAGTTGCAGCCAAAGCCACATAGCATGTGTTTCAATGAACAGTTTTATTTTATTTTTTTAGATTTCATTCAGTGAGATGAGGGTGATCAGAGGAAGCATGGAAAATGTAGCAGGACTCTGAACTAACATCTTGATATACTTTGAACACTTTTAGAAATAGCGACTGTCTCTAAAGATGTATGGTGGAATCATAAGGAGGATAAAGGCGGTGGAAAAATGAGTAAATGAGTTGAGGTCACAGGATTGAGTTAGCGTTCAGCAATATGAAGGATAAATGGGACCAGGAAGAAAATGTTGATTGGCTATTTATGGGACACTGAGAAGATGCAAACTTTAGGGAAGGTAGATGATGGCCAATATGTAAGCAGTAATCATAAGGTATCCTTGCTGAAATTATAAATAAGCTCTGGACTCAACTTACATCTCAACTACTGTCAGAGTTTTAAAAGTCTGCTGATTTTTATAGTTATATTTTATTTCATATAGTACATTGTCTAATGAAATAGACACCTTATATATAACTTTGCTTATTTTGTTTACATTATTACCAGTCATTGAATGGAATTTATCTTCTGTTTCACTATTACATGTACATATGTACATTTGCTCTGAAAAAGTCTCTATTCAATTGTTTGTTAGGAATGGACACTTTATCAAATGCTCAAACATATTCAAACATCTTTCAAGATATTCATATGGAATATTCCTGTGAACACTGATATATACATATAAGCTGAATGTAATGTATATATCTATATGTTAATACAACTAATACAATCCACAAAAAATCCTTGAAGTTTGAGTGCTATGAACATTTCACTATTTTATATTGTTTCTTTAAAATAATACTAGGCAAAGCCTGGTAGTATTTTCTGGAGGATTTTCAATCAATAATCTTAAACATGATAGCTATATGATATGTTTTTGTTTGCTATTTTTGATGTTTAGAGATCAATGTTTTCTTGGCTTCATAAAGTATTGTCTATGTTCCTAAAAACTTTTAATAACAAAAAAATGATTTTTGATGTTTCCATAAACCATCTAAATTGTCTTTCACTGGCAACATTGTGGGGAAATATGGAGTTCTCTCTAGAGAGAAGAATTGGGGTTCTCTAGAGAAACAGAACTATTAGATACAAAAATATACATATCAATATAGGAGAGGGGATTTATCAAGAGAACTGACTTTAGTGGTTAGTGGGGCTGGGAGTCCCACAACAGGCCTCTGGATTTGGAGTGACACATGAAGCCTGTTGCACAGCTTTGTCAAAGTTTGCAAGTCTCAAAATCTCAAACAGGATGCTGCAAATATCAGGCGAGTGTTAAAGGTATAAGGACTCAACAAGTCACTCTTGAGTCTTTGAATCTACAGTCTAGAGAGCCAGAGGTTTGAATCCAATGGATAAAAGAGTGCATTCATAACTTGACAATATAGAAAGAAATCTTTCTCTAGTTATTTGTTGTATCTAGGAACCAGGAATGGATGGTGTCCTTCCACATTGAGGCACGTAGTAATTCACAGGCCAATCTCCTCTAGAAATACTTTCATAGACACACTCAGGAGTAATAATAACCAGTAAAGGGACAACTGAAGTTAATTATCACAGTTGTCACATGTGATTTTCTAGTCTATACTTGTATTGATAAATCAGTTTTATATTCTAGCTTCTTTGAATGTTCTAATCTTTAAGTTTATGTTCACTCTACATTACAAATAACATGTCCATAAACCTAATCCTTCTTACTCCTGATGCTTTATTGAAATCCACAAACTCCCTCACTTTCTCTTCTTGTTACCAAGTCAGACTACTCTATTTTAATCAGCCTGTATATTTACTTTTCTACTTTGCTTTTCATTTTTATGATTTAATGATATTTTGTCACATCAATTTTCTTTTTATTTCCTTTATCCACATTTGTTTTGGCTTTATCATGGATTCATCTAAACACTTTATCTTTAAGTTTCCAGTATCTTTTGTTTAAAATGTGCATATTCCTGTTCACAAATTTTCCTTTAGTTGCATTGTATTAGTGGAATGCAATATATATTCAATTAAAAACTCGACTTTTAAGTGTCCATATTCCATCTTTCTCTAGACTACTCAGAGGTAATATAAAATTCCCTGAAGGTGAAAGATGTTAGAAATATGAAAAATATATACTGTCTTTTTTAAAGGGTTAATTGTCAAAGAAAATTTCATTTTGAGAAAGATGCTATTTGGGTTTAGTCCCTTCTGAGTCAGCAATATCCAAAATAAAAATATTTTCTCAGATTCCATTTCTCCATAGATGAGCTGCTTTCATTAGCCAGTTAGATAGACAGGTAAAGCTCAACTCTGGCTAATCACTTTGAGGAACAGGACCATTGTATTAGGAAAGAAAATGATACAGAAGTGAAACTTTTTCTCTGGCTGAAATACATTGAGTGCTGTCATTTTATAACATGTTTTATTAATGCCCAACAAATAGTGAGTCACTGGTTTCAATTAACCAAATGCCCTACAGTATACTGTGCTGACTGGCTATAGTCCTCACTGGGTTAGATATGGAAGTACATCTTTGAGTTAAGATATCTTCAATGTATGATGATATTTTCAAGGATGTAACCAGTCATAAGTTTAATAATATGTGTATATTTTCTATTTTTCTCTTTAGTTGTATAAATATAAACAACTCCATAGTTATTTCTGCATGCATGAATATTCATCTATATGCAGATATATGCATATGTGTGTATACACCTCTAAAGTGTTTTCTAGTGCAAGAAACTTGAATGAAGATAGGAATCTTTGTATAATATTATTTTTATGTGTTAGAGAACAAGGCTTTCAGGCAATCTTCCATTTCTTGTAGTCACCCCTTAATTCTTTCACTTGCATGTTGCAGAAAAGTCTTTTATTTTCCTTCAAAAACACAAAGTTGTGAAGATTTTTTTCTTTATTATTTTCTAAAGGGTTCATGAAACCAGCTATTACACAGGAAAACTAAAATTTTAGTGTTTACTTGTTGAACTTACTCTCCTTCGTCATTTTTCAAGGAAAGGTGCCATATTTCTCAGATACCAATTGTGATCTCCAAATCAAGTATGTGCAGAAATATGTCAGCAAAACCTGATAATCTTATAAATGTCAAATTTGAATGAAATATTTTAATAACTAATAAACATTGATTTTTATGCTGTGTATTTGTGCCGTTCTTCTAGAAAGATCCCCGTGTGTCTCTGAGGTTTTCTTGGGTACAATTCCATTGATGTGTTAACATTAATTGGAACTTTGATTAGAATTTTTAAGAAAAAACAATAAAAATTACCTTGTTATGGGTTATGCTTTTGGACTGCATGCAAGCGACATCATGCTTAAATCAAGATTTGTTTACCCAGTTTTCCTTGTGTGCCTTATCCATATAGCCCTTGCTTCAAATTATTATAACATATGCACATTGGGGTCATTTTCTGCATAACTGATTATTGGCTTTGAGATGACATAAATGCACCACATAGCACTGCAATGTTTACTGCCAATTTGATAGTAATTATCATTTAGCAGGCTCATTTATTTCTGCTAGCATTTCCTGTTCCCCTGTGTTGACCCAGGAAGACAATGTCTAAGCACAGTTAGTGGATAATTTACACTATTTCAAATCTTATATATGCGAGACTACAATTTATAGCTTCTATACTGCTGAAGAGAGAAATCTCCTTTAGTATTCAAGTTGGGATGTTGTCAGTAACCGCCATGATACATTTGTATGAAAGTATCTCTTATAGTCAGATACCGAAATTCTGTTGGTCTCACAGCCAAGATATTAACATACCCTAAGAAAACTTAATACTTAGCCTGGTATCATACTGTGCACCCAGCCTGTTTCTTTACCTGCCCTTAAGAAAACAATGAAACAACCAATGTTACTTGCTTTAAATTAAAAAATATATAATTTCTCTTATAATCAAATTATATAATATAAGCTGAATGACTTTCATTTTAAGTTTTGTAGATATCTGTGTCTCTAAACATGAGAAAGAGACAGAGAGGGAGAGAGAGAGACAGAGAGACAGAGAGAGAAAAACAGAGACAGAGAGACGAATAGAGAGACAGAGAGACCCAGACACCAGAGAGATGGGAGACAGTGTGTGTGTGTGTGTGTGTTATGGTAGTCATTTTCTTAAGGCAGCAAACAGGTTAGAAATAACTATATACAAAATTATCCACCAGAGAAGTTGAAAGCACTGTGATATGGTTTAATAGCATATGCTGGCAGTAATATTTATTTATCTGATTGCTTCTGGGTCAGTAGGTAGCAGCAATGTAATCCATTGTAAATCTCTGTTAAAGACTTTTGTAAAGAATCTCTTGTTGTTTTTGTACTCTTCAATAAATATAGAGTTTTATTATAGTCAGTAGAAATGGGGGAGAAGTGGAAAATTTGAACATAGGCTCACTCTGGTTAAACTAGTCAAAAAGAAAGTGCTGAGTTTTCAGCACTTAATGCAACACCAATGTCTTTCTCTGCCTTTGAGGCTAGCTTGGATGATTCTAATCTATATAACTAATTGTAGCACCTTGCATTGTCTCTTAACTTCTTATTCTCTGATTCATGAACAAGTACATATTGAGAAGATCCAATAGGCAAATTGGCACTTCACGAGGTCTCTAGATGTAAATGAATGAGTTGATGTATCAGCCTGTTGGAAAGATCTATCTTCATCTGTTTACTGTATATATATAAACACATATTGAATGTTTTACAAACTCTGAAATGTAAACTAGCATACATAAATTTTATCTGGCTTTTTTTATAGGCTCTTTTCCCCCCCATTTCATATTCCTTACTTTGATCTAATTTGCTTCTTTTACTTTTTTTCATCTTTGCCTTGATATCTATCTTTCCTCAGACCTAAGATAAAGAAAAGGTTATGGCTATCCTCAGTGCTTAATATATATTGTTGCTGGAAAATTTTAAGTATGACATCAACAGTATTCAATTGACTTAACCATGAACTCCAAGTTGTGGATGTGTCAATAAAGGTACAGCACATTGTGCTATATTTTCCGATATGTCAAAAATGAGCTTGTTCATTTATGTCAAGCTCAAACAAAATATGTCAACTGAGCTTGTTCATAGAGTACCACTATTATTATTTGCCTGTAAACACACCTATCCACTTATACAGAAACCTAATGTCTACTACGCATGTTTTTGTATAGTAGAAATTGTGCTAATGGCTCAAAACTTAATTCCCATTTTGTAGACGTTAAATCTGTGTGTTCAGAAAATGCTATAGATACACAAGTGTAATTTTGAATTGTGAGAAATGCAATAAGAGAAAAGCTAGCTGGTGTGACAGATGACCGTGAGAGGATATAATTTATAATGTGTCCTCTGTACTAGCCTTGTTGGAAACCATGTTCTTAATTGCAGGCCATGGCTTCAACTTCAATACAAGCAATTCTTTGGGAAATAATGACCTCTCTTTGGCAAATACAGTGTCTATTATCTCTCAGGTCAACTGGTTGACTAATTTTTCTTTCTCTTTCAGTGATTCATGAAGTTTTCATTTCCTGAATAGGTTTGACTCAATTTATTGTGAAAGTGTATTGAGACACATCTTAATTTGCAGTTCTGAACTTGAAAATAGAGCAGCACATTGGTTCTTTTAAGTTTTAAAAATGTATTTATTTTTATTTATGTGTATGTGTGTTTTGCCAGGATGCATGCAAGTGTATTTTATATGCCCATTTACCATAGAGGTCAGAACAGGATACCCTTGAACTGAGTAACTGAGAGTTTTAACTCATCATGTGGGTGCTGAGAACTGAACCTTGGTCTTCTACAAATGCAGTAAATGCTTTTGATTGCTAAGCCATTTTTAGAGCTCCCATAATTTTATTTAATCTTCTCCTTAAGAATAGGCAAATTGTTGTATCTTTTAAAAAATTAAAATGATATTTATCTTGTAGATATTAAAAGTAGTTGCAATGATGGTTGAATAGGCATTTTAATTTCTGTGTACTGTGGCATTGTTTTCATTATTCTTATCTCACAATTATGTAGAATAGGAACAATCATCATCTTATTTTATGAGACATTTGAGCATCCTTCCCAACATCAATAGCACATCAAGTGAAATGCAAAAGATTAAACAATTAGTTATCTTCATATCTCCCTAGTCCATGGGCAGTATATTCTGTTCAAATGCTAAGCACTTCAAGTTTTTGTTACAATTTTAGAAATCACTACTGTAAGTCAAAATAAGTGTTGAAGTCATAAGCACTAGTACCTCAGAATGTGATCTTAATTTTAGGTATAATCATTACAGATGCAATTATTTCAGAGTTCACATTAGAGTAGGTGGGATCTTCTGTTTGACTATTATGTCAGCTACTTGGATACACAGATGCATAGAGAAAACCTTACATGACAAAAATCATATGTTTCAGTTATGCACCAAAGACAGTCAAGGGTAGCCAATGAATTGCCAGAATCTAGAAAAATCAAGACTATATTCTTCCCATAGGTTGCCAAGGAGAATAAAACCCCAACTTTCTTTAAGATGCTACCATTTGGGGCAAATGTAAATAAAAATAAAGAAAAGTAGTCCTAAAGCACATCCTTTGAACATAGCTGAGAGTACAGTGTTAAATTGTTTCTGGAAGCCTGCTGCCTCTTTCTCCAGCCCCACACCTCCTTATTAAGACTGGGGATGTGGAAGCTGCTGTTTCTACATTGTAGTTTTAGGTATGACTTTAAAGTTGCTCTAAGATAAAACGTTGTACTTTCACAAGAAAGTCGACATTTTTTTCAAACATTTTTGGTGGATCAATATGTATTGTTTTTAGGACCATGCAATCATCTACTTTTTCTTCTTTCATACTCTGAATGCATCATATCTTATCCAATTACCTCCTTCTAGTCTCTTGTGCTTTATCTCCTCCTGGTATTTTTATATTGTATTTCTTTATCTTCTCTTGTCTTCCATTCCTCCTTCCTTTCTTTCTTTCTTTCTTTCTTTCTTTCTTTCTTTCTTTCTATCTTTCCTTCCTTCCTTCTTTCCTGTTTTCTATTCATCTATCCCTCTCTTTCTCATCTAAACAACAACAGCAGCATCAAAAATTATAATAACAGCATCTTGAATAGTACCCCGGTCCATGGTACAAGAAATACAGGTTAAATAAAGGAACTTGAATGTGAATCTATTTGAAGAAAACCATAAACTCCATTGTTTTCCATATAAACTATAAACTACAAACAACATTATAGTAACTTAAATCATTAACATCACAATCAAATTTTAGCAATCTAATAACAAGTTATTTGCTTCTACCAGCCATGGTATAGTCATAGCTACAGAAAATTTATGATATTTTATGGACAACATTAGATGAAGTAACAATTTGATAGTCTAATTATAAGTTACCAATACGAGAATACGGTACTCACTGAAAAAAAAAATACTGAGACTAAGCAAGCAGAGAAAAAAACACAAAGACATGAAAGCTTGTAACTTACTTCACTATGAGCTCTCACTTTGTCTTCAATGTGTTTAAATTTGCTGTTATGAAAATGGTCCAAGGAACAAAACAGGTTAAAACTACTGCCCATGAGTGACCTCTGCTGGGGTGGTGGGATGTCCTAATAATTTATTTCTGTGCCTCTAATTAGGCATAAGACCATATTAAAGCGCTGCAAAGTGTTTAGATAATTTTAAATGAAGATATAAAGCAAATGGACAATGTGCTATTTATTGTCAGTTTGAAGGGTATGGTTTCAGAAATTACAGCATTTTTTCCAAGTACTCTTGGCTGAGATAGAGGTCCTCTCTGTCCTCTTTTGTCAAGTTAGACTTGATAGATATTTCCAACTATTCATTAAATAATATCTAAATCATAAAGCAATAACCATCATATGACTCTCACATAACTATCTGTTTCTAAAAGAATTATAGCGCGGATGGCTTTTAATGGCCATTTACAATGCCAGAATACTCTTAGGTGATCTCCGGTGGAATCAGTCCAAATTGGTTACCCAGTGGAATTGATCTTTAGTTAAAGGTCAAATTCAATTTTACCTTCAAAATTGAGAAGACTTGGGTGTGAAGGTGGCCTCTTAATAATAATCTTCAGGGGGAAATTCACTTTACATTTATTTTAGAAATCTTTAGGTTGAAAAAGGAATAACACCAATCCTTGTACACTACAGGATTCAAAAGGATTGACACACCGACATGAAGACTATCAGGTACAGAGTTGAAATCATTGTAGTTCATTCTACATAAATTACTTTTAGGAAAATAACCATATACTACTGCAAATAAGAATGGGTAATTAAAAAAATTAACTTCCATATGACAGAACTAATGAAGAGATATGGAGATCCCTCTAAATATGGAATCTTTAAAACTTACAACAAACTGGAAAACAATTATTCTTTCTTTGTAAAGTTTTACTTCAAGAAGAGAGAGGGAAAAGGAAAAGGGGGGAGGCAGGTTAAACTGAACATCACCAGGTGATTTTCCCAAATATATTAATTCCATGGAAGTGCCATGGAGAAAAGTTTCTCTTCATGAGTAAATGATGAGGCATTCAGCTACACTGTTCCCTTCTATGTTAATGTGTCTGGTGCTGACAGCAGGCTCTTCCAGCCATCTTCCCACTAAATAGGGCACAATTCTCAGTCTTCAATTGGCCACTGCATCTGCAATGAACATACCCTTCTTAATATCAGGCCTATCTGCTTCAAACCTTACTATCTAGAAGCTATTCACAATGCTGATCCATCAATCATTCTGCTAAAACAATGGTCAGAGATTAATTTGACTTTACACAAAATCTGACAGCAGCTTTAACTGCACACAGAATGACCCTAGGTCCTTTCAGTGACTTCTAAAGTTCTATGTACTCTGGATCTGCTATCTCTTTCAACACTTAATATGTGGCCCCTACTGATTCTGTTCCAGCTTTCCCAGCAGTCTTTGACTCTCTGTATTCCTAATATTACCCAGTACCCATTGAGTCGCTCTTCTTTCTGGATGAAGACCCTTGTTCTACAAATATATTACTGTGTTGTTTCCATTCCTCCTCAAGTCTTTGCCAAAACATCCAACATTAATAAGACCCACTCACTTAACATTTGTTCCTTGGATGTAGCTCTTCTTTCTTCATCAGCTCCTTTTCTATTTCTCTTTTTTCTTAGCACTCATCAACTGTTAGCATAATCCAGTTTTTCTAACCATTCTTTCAATGCTATATACCATCAATATATTTTATGTTCCATAGGATGAGACAATTTGGTTCTGTTCATGTTCCTTTTCAATTTCATGGCATTTGCCTAAGCTATAGTCAGCATATAATAAGTAACAGGTATCTTGTTGATTCCATTTTAAAATAGGACTTTGTTCTATTTACCACTATCTCACTGCCAAATTATTTGCTACACATTTGGTCTTGATCATTACACACAAACTACATGTAAACAACACACAGGCTACAAACTAAATGCAAGGCAAATTTAAGACTTAAGTCATATTGTGAAATAAGCTCCAATTCTTCAATAGTTTATCTGCTTTTACTCCAAATAAAACATCCTATTTTAGAGGGTGCCTTCTCCCTTGAAGGACTGAGCCTCTTTCCTGCTTTGGCTGAATCCTACTCTGCCATAATCTTGGTCTCTTATGGCCACATGTATCTTTAGCCACCTATATTTTTACTTTATATCACTAGTGTATCCTTTACCCAGAAATAGTCAGAGTTGGCTTCCTGTATTTTCATGGTTTTGTTTCTAATGTAATTTTCTTAATGGAGAGTATTCTAATCTCTACTTCAAATGATAGACCTCCACTCTGCTTTATGTATAGTGCCTAACAGTTTTTTGCATGATTTTGCTTATTTTTTTGTTAATTGTCATAGCCAACTAGTAAGACACAATGTCAATGATTTTCTTCCATTTTTCTCACCATGTTTTCCCCATGATCTATCACAGTAGCAACACATATAGACACTCAGCTAATAACTATGGTAGAAACAAAATGAAATGTGTACTCTTGGCATTTGAAAATGCTCAGAGGAAATACATGTGCAGTAGTCAGTATTCCAGAAGAAACAAAGGGAACATTTGAACTAATTTGAGCAGGGCTCAATAAAAAGACTGTTGACAGTGGTGAGGGTAGGGAATAAGGAGAGCACACAGGAGACTGCTATATCACCAGGAGAAAATCACTGCCAATCTCCCCTCTTCTCTCCCAGGCAAACTGAAAAATAAACATATTCTTTGACATAGTCATGCTTCAAGGCTTCAAAACATCAAGAAGTTGGGAGCAGACACCATGTAGGGTAAACCAATAATTTATAGAATATTAATGCATGTGATTTTTCTAATGTTATGTCTGATAGATAACTACCAACTGCTTTCCATGTTTATAGAATATATACATTATATATATAAAATTTGAAGTGTATAGCACACTACTTCTTTTTTAAAAAAGACCTATAACCATATTTGTCTTCTAGATTTGTCTTTATCTATCAACTGTATGTGAACCCCATGTATTCCTGAGATGTGGGCTAGTGTGGTAGTGCTAAAGATAAGAAATAGAAGTACCCTTTAATAGGCTATTGTGGCAAAAAAAAATGATATTCTTGTGACCAGATCTCTATGGCTTTTATAAATGAAAATAGCTAACACAAATGGAAGAAACACAATAACTGATCACTTCATGTAATGCAGGTAGAAAAACTCCAAAAAAGTGATCTTTGTCCTTAGATAAAAATAAAAAGAGGAAGACTAATCAAATTGGCCCAATAGAATTATGATTTTAGGTACAGAGAACCAATGAGAGGATCACTTTGGAGAAATTTATTAGGGTTCCCTAAAAGAACAGTGCTACTGTAATAAATATATTCCAGAATGTATTTATTAGATTGGCTCATACAATGTGGGCTAGTCCAGCAATACCTGGCTGTATATAGGGAAATCTAACAATTTGGTAGCTTCTTAGTTCATGAAGTTGGACACATTAGTAAACATGTTCTGGTGTGAAGGCTGAGAGGACTCATAGACAGCTATCGTCTCCCTGTCTACTTTAAGAGGTCAAAATGTTGGGTTCTGACCACAGTGGAGGATGGTGGTAGCAAATCCTTCCTAAACATGATTTTAAAGATCCATTGAGAGGTGTTTGTCTCTTAGATAATTCCAGATGCAATCAAGTTAACAAGCATCACAAGGAACAAAAATCTCAGTTGACTTAGAACATATAGTGTCAGGGAATTCTAGAGTGGAGGTGACAATTATGAAATTACTCATGAGCCAAGAAGATGACTTGTAACAGAAGAGATGGCATTTTATTAAAAATGCAGCAAAACCCATTAAAGAGTTCAACATCTAAGAATGGCAGGTACTGATGTAGATGGAATATAAATAAGCTTAGTAATGTCAAATACCAGTATGGTGGTTCCAGAAAAGCTAAAAGTAGCACCATCTTTCTGCAATATTAATCATGGGCATATACCCAGGTGATCAAAGTAAAAGTCAGAATAGAAAACTGTAAGCCAAATATTCAGGTGACTACAACACTATTCACAATATCCAAGTTAGTGACTCAGTAAGATAGATAGATAGATAGATAGATAGATAGATAGGTAGGTAGATAGATAGATAGATAGATACACAAATAATGATGGAAAAGAAAATGGGTGGATAGGGTTTATGGGAGAGACTTGACAGTAGGGATACGGATGGGTTTGATGAAACTACATGAAATGCATGTATAAAATTATTCATAAAATACTAGGACTTTAATAACTTTCTACCAATTATTCCCACCAATGTCATTTATATTTTGGTTTTCTTTAAGAGGCATAATAGGAATTCTCTTTATTTCATTTTCTTTATATTTCTAGTGTTTACTTCAAGATAGATCAACTATATTATTTTCATTTTTCTACTTGTCAGTTTTTAATTTTCTGGAATTTTCCTACATTTCCATAGAGTTTATTGAACATTCCTTGTTAGTTTAATGTATCTCTTGCCTGCCTCAATGCTACTGCATGCATGTTTGTTGAACTCAGTTTGCACTTTTTATTTCATTATTATCATTGCATAACATCATATTTTTTAAAAAAAATCGCTTAAATGCTGTGTAACTATCCAGTCTTTGCACTAACATTTAGACAAACCTAAAATTTATAGATATTGGATTCCCATGAATTTCTTGAATTCTACCTTTTCCTCTGCTTTTTTTTAATATTTATTTACTTTATGTATATGAGTACAAAGATCCTATTACAGATGGTTGTGAGCCACCATGTGGTTGCTGGGAATTGAACTCAGGACCTCTGGAAGAGCAGTCAGTGCTCTTAACCACTGAGCCATCTCTCTAGCCCCTTCCTCTGCTTTTTGAATGCTATAACATAGAGGGAAGTAGAACTCTTTCAACAGAATTTGTAAAATCCAAAAGTGTACACTACATTAGTCTAGTACCTTTACTGCAATATATAAAAGAAATGTAGAAATATAAATTTAATTTATATAGTAACATGTTACCATAATGATTAATATGACTATTATTTCTACTATATTTGAAGCATCAAGGCATATACATCTCTGGACTGGTAATGGCAAGAAATCGGATTAAAAGTAAATTTGGATTAAGGCTATCATATGTGTCTGTGTGCATTATTATTTTTAGCTCTTTACTCCAGTTTTTTTTTTCTTTTATTATTCTTGGAAACTTAGTCTGAAAGACTGTCACTCAAACCAGACTAAGAAGATACTTTGCTTCCTATTGATTATACTTATCATTTCTAATTACTATATCCACTGTGCCCAAGATCATTAGAGGAAATGCAGTCACTTTCAATTACCATACAATTATTTATGTGCTTTTTTGAAAAGCAATATCAACATTTAAAAGAAATATGCATCTACTAATTCCCAATTAGGACAGTTTTAGCCACCCATAGGGATTTTTGATATCTTCCTTCGACTATACCTTTGGGCAGTCTTATTGGGTCTCTAGAAGTTCAAGGAGTTATTTAAAACAAATTCATGGTCTTCCTCCATAAATTCTCACACATTCATTCATTCAGCTATAATCTTTAGTCACAAGCCCTATGATTGGGCCTAATATTGGGATAATATTTCTTAAAATTAAAAAGAAGACACATAATGGTTCAGCTTCAATGGAGTTCTCCTTCTAGCAGAATTTCACAGACCATTCATGAGCAGGAGAATGCAAATGCAGGTGGGGATAATGGAAATCTCCATAAAATATCTGTGGGGCTATGGTCCTCTTTCTAAGGGAATGGAAATGGGACATCTGAAGATTACAGATGGTATTCACTTTGTTTTACCATTTTAATTTTAAGCCAACCTAAACAAGATTGAACCATGCAAACAAATAAAAGGACTCTGAGAAAGGGAAATATAAAATAACTTGCAAAGTCTAAATGTAGGCATTCAGAATATGGCCAATGACTGTTTTCTCAGAAAGAGAAAGAGGCAGCTTAACATAGGGAATCTGACCATACGTGGAGAATAAAAGAAAGGTCATGTTTAGAATGACAAAAATGTTTTCATTTAAACTCCAAACACAAAAACAATAAAAGAAGGGGAAAATGAACTCAGAGGGTGTCACGTAAGACCTTTCTTAGCTCAGTCATCTATATTCAGTACCTATTTCATTAATAATGTAAGTGAAATTTTTATCTAAAACCTATTCATTTGTTCTTCCTTTTATTGTGGTGCCTGAGAAAATATGAGTTTAAAAACTGGATCTAGTTATTTTCCCTTAGAGAAATGAATCATTTGGATTTAGATTTTTCTGAAGTGACGGTTAATAGTGGTTAATCTCCCAAGCCTTTGTGTGAACTGAGAAGTAGATAAAAAACAAAACAAAACAAAACAAACAAACAAAAAAAAAACCAAAGTGACAGTGAAGGAAGATGGGTTATATTAGGATGCACATCAAATCCAGCATTCAATAAGTAACACTCACCAACGTCCATGTATCCAAAGAATGAATAACATAATATCCACAGAACACAGTGAGAGAAGACTGAAGCTACTCCCTGGACACTACTCTCCATTTCTGGAGGGAAGATATCATAAACTTAATGATTTAGCCATCTATCTCTTAGAATCTGATGCTTACTTTATCCATTCTAAAATCCACACTGAAGTTTGGTCTCCCAGATAGCTTTATTTTAGTTATGCCCTTGAGTGTTCAGCTTGCACTGACAGTTTCTTTGGAAGTAAAAGATCCCATTTAACTCTTATACTAACACAATTGTGTTATAATTGCAGCACATCTTAATACTTGGTATCTTTTGCATACATTTGAGGACAGAGCTCCTAAATAAAATCTCTCAGCATTTTTTCTTTTGCTCCTCTTATTGGCATTACTGTAAAACATGCTTTATTTTCATTTCACTGAAGCAGCAGATTTTCTACCCTCATATTTTTATATTGATTTGAGAGGGATAAAATGCAGGTTAATCTTGATATCCATGTTGCTTTTTCATTGGGATGGAAAGCCATTGCAGATGGAGAAAACAAACATTTGCTTTTCTGAAGAGAAAAAGAATCTCCTTTCACAGAGAATGTGTTTTCAGGGCTAAGATACCCTACCTGGGTTCGACTTCCTTTCTAAAGTATATGACAAGGTTTCCCAGGTCTTCTACTCAGGTCTAGAGTGAAAGAGTCCAGATCTCCAACAAATCCATGCTATTCTCAAATGAAAATGGGCAGGGTATTTGTGTGTGTGTGTGTGTGTGTGTGTGTGTATGTATGTTTCTATTATTTTAAATTACAATTCAGCTGCAGTCCGGGAACTAATCCTGTACCACAGGGATCCATAGCCAAATAGCACCAGGAGAGAGCTAGCCTTCCAGGAGTGTGGGCAAGCCTGAGAGCAGAGGTAAGACCAACACTTCTGCTCAGAGGGAACCTCCCAGAACCTCAGGACACAGGGGCTGAGGAGTGAATTTCTGATTTCCTTCTTCGAACTGGGAGCTGATCTTGTGATACAGGGGTCCATACCCAAATAGTACTAGGAGAGAGCTGGTCTCCCATGAGTGCTGACACACCTTCGAGCACAGGCATTATCACCGATTCTGTTCAAATTCCTGGCTCAAGAGGGACCCTTGCAGAGTAATCAGGACACATGAACCAAAACAGCTGGAGACAGGATCCTTCTGGTTTCTGTCTGCACCCCAGAGCTGACCCTGTACCACAGTTCTCCAAACCCAAATTCCTCTAGAGAGAGCTGGTCTCCTAGGAGTAATGACAAAGAGGCTTGCAGGAAGGACAAGCCACAGTCAGAGAGAGCAAGAACAGATAACACCATAGATAAACAGATGGTGAAAGGCAAGGACAAGAACATAAGGAACAGAAACCAAGACTAATTGGCATCATCAGAACCAAGTTCTCCCACCACAGCCATCCCTGGACACCCTAACACACCAGTAAAGCAAGACTCAGATTTAAAATCACATCTCATGATGATGATAGAAGACTTTAAGAAGGAAATAAATAACTCCCTTTAAAAAATACAAGAGAACACAGGTAAACAGCTAGAAGACCTTAAAGGGGAAGCACAAAAATCCCTTAAGAATTACAGGAAAACACAACCAAACAGGTGAAGGAAATGAACAAAACCATCCAGGATCTAAAAATGGAAATAGAAACAATAAAGAAATCACAAAGGGAGACAACCCTGGAGGTAGAAACCCTAGGAAAGAGATCAGGAGTCATAGATGCAAGCATCACCAACAGAAAACAAGAGATAGGAGAGAAAATCTCAGGTACAGAAGATACCATAGAAAACATTGACACAACAGTCAAAGAAAATGCAAAATCCACAAAGCTCCTAAACCAAACTATCCAGGAAAACCAGAACACAATGAGAAGTCCAAACCCAAGGATAATAGGTAGAAGAGAATGAAGATTCCCAACTTAAAGGACCAGTAAATAAATATCTTCAACAAAATTATAGAAGCAAACTTCCATAACCTAAAGAAAGAGATGAACATAAACGTTCAAGAAGCCTACAGAACTCCAAATAGATTGGTCCAGAAAAGAAATTCCTCCTGTCACATAATAGCCAAAACACCAAATGCACAAAACAAGGAAAGAATATTAACAGCAGTAAGGGGAAAAGGTCAAGTAACATATAAAGGCAGACCTATCCAAATTACACCAGACTTCTCACCAAAGACTATGAAATCTAGGAAATTCTGGGCAGATCTCATACAGAACCTCAGAGAACACAACTGCAAGCCCAGGCTGCTATACCCAGCAAAACTCTCAATTACCATAGATGGTGAAACCAAGATATTCTATGACAAAACCAAATTTACACATTATCTTTCCACAAACCCAGCCCTACAAAAGAAAATAGATGAAAAACGCCAACTCAAGGAGGGTAACTACACCCTAGAAAAAGCAAGAAGATAGTCTTCTTTGAACAAATCCAAGAGAAGATAGCTACATAAGCATAAAAATAATATCGAAAATAACAGGAAGCAACAATCACTATTCCTTAATATCTCTTAACATCAATGGACTCAATTCCCCAACAAAAAGACATAGACTAACAGACTGGATACATAAACAGGACCCAGCATTTTGCTGCATACAGGAAATGCACCTCAGTGTTAAATACAAACACTACTTCCAAGTAAAGAGCTGGAAAACAATTTTCCAAGCAAATGGTCTCAAGAAACAAGCTGGAGTAGCCATTCTAATATCAGATAAAATCGACTTTCAACCAAAAGTCATCAAAAAAGATAAGGAAAGACACTTCATCCTCATCAAAGGAAAAAGTCTACCAAGAAGAACTCTCAATCCTGAACATCTATGCTCCAAATGCAAAGGCACCCACATTCATAACAGAAAACTTACTAAAGCTAAAAGAACACACTGCACCTCACAAAATAATAGTGGGAGACTTCTACACCCTACTCTCATCAATGGACAGATCTTGGAAACACAAACTAAACAATGACACAGTGAAACTAACAGAAATTATGGACCAAATGGATTTAACAGATATCTATTGAGCATTTCATCCTAAATCAAAAGAATATAACTCTTCTCAGTACCTCATGGTACTTTCTCGAAAACTGACCAAACAATTTGTCACAAAACAAATCTCAACAGATATAAGAGAATTGAAATAATCCAATGCCTCCTATCAGATCACTAAGGATTAAGGCTTGCCTTCAATAGTAACAAAAACAACTGAAAGCCCACATACACATGGAAGCTGAACAACATTCTACTCAATGATAACTTGGTCAAGGAAGAAATAAAGAAAAAAATTAAAGACTTCCTAGATGTAATGAAAATGAAGGGACAACATACCCAAACCTAGGGGGACATAATGAAAGCAGTGCTAAGAGGAAAACTCATAGCTCTGAGTGCCTCCAAAAAGAAACCAGAGAGAGCATACACTAGCAGCTTAAGAGTACACCTGAAAGCTCTAGAACAAAAAGAAGCTAATACACTCAAGAAGAAGATACAGCAGGAAATAATCAAACTCAGGACTGAAATCAACCAAGTAGAAACAAAAAGAACTATACAAAGAATCAACAAAACCAAGAGCTGGTTCTTTGAGAAAATCAACAAGATACATAAACTCTTAGCTAGACTAACCAGAGGGCTCAAAGACAGTATCCACATTAACAAAATCAGAAATGAAAAAGGAGATATAACAACAGAAACTGGGGAAATTCAAAAAATCATCAAATACTACTACAAAAGCATATACTCAACAAAATAGGAAAATCTGGATGAAATGGACAATTTTCTATATAGATACCAAATACCAAAGTTAAGTCAGGATCAGATAAACCATCTAAACACTCCCATAAGCCCTAAAGAAATAGCAGCAGTCATTAATAGTCTCAGAACCCAAAAAGCCCAGGACCAGATGGATTTAGTTCAGAATTCTATCAGACCTTCAAAAAAGACCTAATATCAGTAGTCGTAAAACTATTCCACAAAATTAAAATATAAGGAACACTACCCGATTAATTCTATGAGTCCAGAGTTACATTGATTCCAAAACCTCACAAAGACCCAACAAAGAAAGAAAAATTCAGACTAATTTCCCTTATGAATATCAAGGCAAAAATATTCAATAAAATTCTCACAAAGCTAATCCAAGAACACATCAAAAAGATCATTCACCATGATCAAGTAGGCTTCATCCCAGGGATGCAGGGATTGTTCAATGCCTGGAAATCCATCAATGTACTCGACAACATAAACAAACTCAAAGAAAAAAACCACATGGTCATTTCATTAGATGCTGAAAAAGCATTTGACAAAATTCAACATCCCTTCATGATAAATGTCTTGGTAAGATTAGGAATTCAAGGCCCATATCAAACATAGTAAAAGCAATATACAGCAAACCAGTAGCCGACATCAAACTAAATGGAGAGAAACTTGAAGCAATCCCACTAAAATGAGGGACTGGACACAGCTGTCCACTCTCTCCCTATCTATTCAATATAGTACTTGAAGTGCTAGCTAGAGTAATTAGACAACTAAAGGAGGTAAAATGGATACGAATTGGAAAGGAAGAAATCAAAATATCACTATTTGCAGATAATATGATGGTATACTTAAGTGACCCGAAAAACTCCACCAGAGATCTGCTACAGCTGATAAACAACTTCAGCAAAGTGGCTGGATACAAAATTAACTCAAGCAAATCAGTAGCCTTCCTATCCTCGAAGGATGAACAGGCTGAGAAAGAAATTAGGGAAATGACACCCCTCACAATTGTCACAAACAATATAAAATACCTTGGTGTGACTCTAACCAAACAAGTGAAAGATCTGTATGACAAGAACTTCAAGTCTCTGAAGAAAGAAATTGAAGAAGACCTCAGAAGATGGAAAGATCTCCCATGCTCATGGATTGGCAGGATTAATATAGTTAAAATGGCCATCCTGCTGAAAGCAATCTACAGATTCAATGCAATCCCCATCAAAATCCCAACTCAATTCTTCATGGACTTAGAAAGAGCAATTCTCAAATTCATATGGAATAACAAAAAACCCAAGATAGCAAAAACTATTCTCAACAAGAAAAGGACTTCTGGGGGAATCAGCCTCCCTGACTTCAAGCTGTACTACAGAGCAGTAGTGATAAAAACTGCATGGTATTGGTACAGTGACAGGCAGGTAGATCAGTGGAATAGAATCGAAGACCCAGAATTGAACCCACGCACTTATGGTCACTTGATCTTTGACAAAGGTGCTAAAACCATACAGTGGAAAACAGACAGCATCTTCAAAAATGGTGCTGGTTCAACTCGTGGTCTACATGTAGAAGATTGCGAATTGATCCATTCCTATCTCCCTGTACAAAGCTCAAGTTCAAGTGGATCAAGGACCTCCATATAAAACCATATACACTGAATCTAATAGAAGAGAAAGTGGGGAAAACTTTCAAACACATGGGTACGAGGAGGAGGGATTCCTGACAGAACACCAATGACTTATGCTCTAAGATCAAGAATCGACAAATGGGACCTAATAGAATTGTAAAACTTTTGTAAGGCAAAGTTCACTTTCAATAGGACAAAACAGCAACCAACAGATTGGAAAAAGATCTTTACCAGTCCCATATTTGATACATGGCTAATATCCAATTTATACAAAGAAATGAAGAAATTAGACTCCGGGGAACCAAATAACTCTACTAAAAAAACAGGGAACAGATCGAAATAGAGAATTCTCAACTGAGGAAACTTGTAGTGCTGAGAAGCACCTAAGGAAATGTTCAACATCCTTAGTCATAAAGGAAATGCAAATCAAAACAACCCTGAGATTCCACCTCATACCAGTCAGAATGACTAAGATCAAAAACTCAGGTGACAGCAGATGCTGGTGAGGAGGTGGAGAAAGAGGAACACTCCTCCATTGCTGATGAGATTGCAAGCTGGTACAACCACTCTGGAAATCAGTTTGGCTGATTCTCAGAAAACTGGACATAGTACTATCTGAGGACCCAGCTATACCACTCCTGGGCACATACGCAGAAGATGTTCAAACATGTAATAAAGACACATGCTCCATTATGTTCATAGCTGCCATACTTATAATAGCCAGAACCTAGAAACAACCCAGATGTCCTTCAACAGAGGAATGGATACAGAAATGTGGTACATTTACACAATGAAATACTACAGAGGTATTAAAAACAATAACTTCATGAAATTCACTGGCAAATGGATGGAACTTGAAAATATCATCCTGAGTGAGATAACTCAGTCACAAAAGAACAAACATGGTATGTACTCACTCATAAGTGGATATTAGCCCAAAAGTTCAGAATACCCAGAATATTCCTGACAAATACAGAGACCGATGCTAGCAGCCAACAGTTGTACTAAGCATGGGGTCCTGGATGGAGGAGTTGGAGAATGTACTGAAGGATCTCAGGGTGTTTGCAGACCCATGGATGGAGCAATAGTGTCAACTGGCCAGATCCTCTGGAACTCCTGGAAACTGGATCTCCAACCAAAGAATACACATTGAGGGACCCATAGTGCTAGCCACATATGTAGCAGAGGTGGGCCTTGTTGGCCATCAGTGGGAGGAGAGGAAGCCCTTGGGCCTGAGGGTGTTAGTGCCCCAATGTAGGGGAATGCTTGGGAGGGCAGATGGGAGTGGGTGGGTGGGTATGGAATCACCCTCATAGAGGCAGTGGGAGGGTGGGTGAGATAGGGTGTTTCCAAAGGGGAAAACATTTGAAATGTAAATAAAGTAAATATCCAAAAAATAAAAATAAAAAACAAAAGATAAAATTAAAAAAAAATTCTCTATTTGTTTATGTACAGAAAGAGGTCTGACATAATATGAAAAGTTTAATCATGAGTGTTTTTGAGAACTAGAATAGAAGCAATGGGAGAGATAAATTTCCTGATGCACATTACTTTAACAGGAATTATGTTGTTGCTTAGTAATAAAAACTACAATGTAAAATTAAATAAATTGCATGTATTAGTCAGGGTTCTCTAGAGTCATAGGAATGATAGGTGGACTCTATACAGTAAGGGAATTTGTTAATGACTTACAGTCTGTAATCAAACTCCCCAACAATGGTCCGCAGCAGCTATGAATGAAAACCCAGGATCTAGCAGTGGCTTAGTCCCACAAGACTCACAGGCGAAGAAGATTGAATCTTCCTCCTTCCAATGTCCTTATGTAGATCTCCAGCAGCAGGTGTGGCCCAGATCAGAGGTGTGCGTACCACCACACCTGAAACTTGTGTCTTCTGGACTCAAGATCTAGATCACAGGTGAGCCTTCTAATTCTGGATTGTAGTTCACTCCAGATATAGTCAAGTTGACAATCAGAAATAGCCACTACAATTGCATAAAATAAAAAAAATATAATTCATAGGAAATTGAAAGATTGTCCTAAATAGTTTTCTAAATATCACAGAATTCCAAAAACAAACAAACAAACAAAAAAACAAAATGAAAACAGAAGAAATATTAGTACATAAGGTTTATGGTGTATAAAAAGACACTGAAAAATCCAAAAGGTTTTACTCAGGCTTAAGAGATAGCTTGCCTGGTAAAGAACATTAACTACTTGTGCAAAAGACCCAAGTTCAGTTTCCAGATATTATGTAAGGGAGGATACAGTTGTCTGTAACTTCAGCTCTAGGGGTATCTGACATACTCTGGCCTTTGTGGACATGGGAGTTTTGCACAAGCACACATTTACACATAAAAAGAATTTTAATCTATGAAAAGATCACAAAACTATTAAAATAACTAGCTATCTTTATAAGGACCAAATAAGTTTTTCATTAATTCAATTGAACTTAATTTTACAAACTAGTGGAAGTATTAGAGAAGAGGCTTAACTCACTAAAAACATATTTATTAAGATAGCTTTAATATAATTCAACACTACAATATGGCAAAGTAAACAAAGGTTGAGATATGTAGAGAATAGAGGAAAATGTGTATCCTGGAGGTCACCAGACTTCTTTAAGAAAGGACTAGCATAGGACAAAGTACTAATATTTGATGTAATAATGGCTTACATAGTTTTTACTGAAATAACAAATGAGGAAATTCAATGAATCCAAATTGGCAAGAGGTTCGAAAGTCTAAGATTTGTTTTCTTGTTGTGAATCTTCCTACTCTGAGATAATATCTGACTGACTATGGCCAAAACCAAAACATAATAAAACTAGCAACTCCAAACAGCTGACTGAAAATTACATTGAATTTCAAGAAAAAGGAGAGTATCTAGAATATACACATTTCAGTAACATAAATTTCATATGGTCCAAAACCACAGCTGTTGACTTAGAAATGCAAACCTAGGTAGTTTGTCAAAATTCAAGCAAAATAATAGCAACACAAAAGTGAGAACTATACTGAACAGGAAATTGCAAAAAGGCTTTCTAAGCACCATTTTGAAAATGAAAATGATTCCAAAGAATTTTATGAAGGAAACAGTAATGAAACAAATAAATCTAAGATACAGGCAATGGCAGTAGAGAGTGGTAACAGTACATAATATCTTGGGGTAGATTAAGGAACTCAACTTTTACATAAAGGTGACTCTATGGGTAATTTTATTTAAAACGTGCCTCAGACTCTTAAATTAAGGGTTAATGTTTTAAATATGCTAATATTGCCTGAAGTCACTAGTCTATTTGTAATATATTAGCTAAGCAGCACATATTTAGAAGGATAAATGGAAAAAGAAACATAGTTTTGAAACTTGGAAGACAAATAAACAAAAGAAAAGTGGCATAGAAAAAAACCACACAAAACAAGATGCTAGAATCATTCTGATATGTTAATAATCTCTCTATATAGACTAGTCTTGGTAATTAAAAGCTGTCATGCTAGAAAAATAAAACACTATCCAGTTATAGGCTGCCTATAAAACATTGCCTTAAATCAAATTAAAAGAGAAAACTTAAGTACAAAATCACCGAAAACTTTCCAGGCATTTACCGACTAAAATACAATACAGTTTATACTGTTGTAAAGAAAAGCAGACATAAAGAGAGAGGATACTGCTAGAAATAAAGAGTATACCTCCCTAAAAGCAAAACTTGGAACGTAATGGAAGTGCATGACAATTTCAGAGTTATAGAAAAAGCTTATAATGGTATAAAGCAACTAAACATTTACAGTACTTAAAGAGCCAATTAAGAAAGCAGTATCACATTACAGCAGATTAACTCACAACACTCAATAATTGTTAAATCATGGGCAAAAAATATCAGTACTCATTCAGCTTGTTGTATGTACCATTATAGTCTGAATCAAACAATGAACTAGCCAGATTGTGTCAAGAATTTGTTCTCAAGGCTAGTAACTATGGCCTCAACACATTTTCATCATTACTATAAAAAAGACATGTCTTATGGGTAATTAGGGCATATATAATATGCCCTAATATGCGAGTATACCTTTAATCTTAATAAAGTATATAATATGCGAGTCTACCTTTAATCTTTTAATACAATTTCAAATGGTTACTATATATTTCCAAAGTCAAAATGAAAATCTCAGTATGGAAATAAAACATTATAAATGGCTAGGTAGCAAATAAATGTTATCCATCAACAAATGAAGATTACAATTAAAGTGTTCTCCCATAAGAAACTTGTTAACTGAAATATTCATCTTACATGGGAGGAAAAAAGACTGAATGTTTACTAGAAATTAGATAAAGAGCCACAGAATAAACTCAGCAAAAATTAAGTAAATGAATAAATATGAGCAACTAATATGGTGACTGACAGAGTTGATTTGCATTTTGTGAAAAGAGGGATAAAGCAAGCAAGGCTGCATGAGGATTTATTAGAAAAAGAAGAAATAAAAATATGAACACAGCACTGCTGAAATTTAAAACAAGAGAGTAGGGCAAACACAATTCATATTTAAAAGCACATGATGGATTCCTGTGTGTCGATAAATATGAAGTTTTTTGTTAAACTGATAATTTAAGGGCAAACTCAACAAAACTATATGGGGGAGATAGGGAGAATTAATAGTCTGTTTCTGTCATTAGAACTAATAGTTAAAATCTTCTAAGGGAATATCATACAAGTTCCTAAAAATGTATTAGAAAGTTTAAGCAAATAATGTAGAAATCAAGCGTTCTACTATCACTAATTTTTACATTATTTTGTTTATTTACATTACAGTCACTGTCTACCTAAATCCCCCCTCTCAGAGTTCCTCATCCCATTCCTCCTCTTCCATGCCACTGAGATGGTTCTTCTCCTCTACCCCCAGCAAGTCCCCCCCTTTTCTGGGGCCTCAAGAATTAAGTGCATCTTTTTTTTTTTTTTTTTTTTTTAATTTTTCTACTTTATTTACATTTCAAATGTTTCCCCCTTTCCAGATCTCCCCTTTGGAACCTCCCCATTTCCTCCCCCTGCCACTATGGGGGTATTCTCCCACCCTCCCACCCACTCTCATCTTCCCTCATTGGCTTTCTCCTCTACTGGGGGATCTAATACTCTCAGGCCCAAGGGCCTCTCTTCCCCCTGACAAAACCCTCCTCTGCCGCATTTGTGGCCAGCACCATGGGTTCTTCCATGTGTGTTCTTTGGTTGGTGGATCAGTCTCCAGGAGTATGGGGGGGAGGGGGGAGAGTCAGGCCAGTTGCCACTGTTGCTGCCTCCCTGGGGATGCAAACTCCCTCAGCTCGCTCAGTCCCTTCTCCAAGTTCTCCATCTAGGACCTCACACTCTGCCCTACTGTTGCTGTGAAGTGACTCTTGGGTATTTTGAACTTTTGGACTAATAACCACTTACCAGTGAGTACATATCATGTTCATTCTTTTGTGACTGCATTACCTTGCTCAGGATGATATTTTCAAGATCTATCCATTTGTGAATTTCATGAAGTCATTGTTTTTAATAGCTGAGTAGTATTCCATTGTGTAAATGTACCACGTTTTCTGTATCCATTCCTCTATGGAGGGACATCTGGGTTGTTTCCAGCTTCTGGCTATTATAAATATGGCTGCTTTGAACATAGTGGAACATGTGTCTTTATTACATCTTCTGGAGCATCTTCTGGGTATATGCTCAGGAGTGGAATAGCTGGGTCCTCAGGTAGTATTATGTTCATTTTTCTGATGGTCCGCCAAACTGATTTCCAGAGAGGCTGTATCAACTTCCATTCCCACCAACAATGGAAGAGTGTTCCTCTTTCTCCACATCCTCACCAACATCTGCTGTCACCTGAGTTTTTGATCTTAGCCATTCTGACTGGTGTGAGGTGAAATCTTACACTGTGGCCAGACCAAGCAGACCTCTGCTATATATGTGCCAGGGGTCTCAGACCTGCCCTGGAAGCTCCATGGGGACTAGGTTAGTTGAGTCTGCTGGTTTTCCTATAGAGTTGTTCTCCATTCAGCTTCTTCAATCCTTCCTGTAATTCAACCTCAGGGGTTCCAAACTTCTGTCAATCTCACTTAAAAGGGGGAAGGAAATAATCTCTGGAGGCAAAGAAAAGGAGGACCAGGATCACATATGGGGGCAGGGACAGGAGAGAAGCACAGAGGGCCAGAGAATGAATGGAAATAAGCAACCTCAGGGAGGTGGGGGTTGAGGGACCCTCTAAAAGTACCAGAGACCTGGAAGATGAGATACTCTCAGGACTCATTGGGGATGATCTTAGCCAAAATGTCCAATATTGGAAGAGGAAACTCCAAGAGTCCACCTCCAGTAGATAGACAGGGCCTCAAGTGGAGGGACAAGGTTACTAACCCACAGTCAAAATTTTGACCCAGAATTGTTCCTGTCTTAAACAAGTGCAGGGACAAAAATGGATACAAGACTGAAGGAAAGATTGTCCAACTTGGGATCCATTTCATAAGAGGGCACCAAGGCCTGACACTATCACTGATAGGATAGTGATCATCTTCCAGATGAGAGCTTGGCACGGCTCTCCTCTGAGAGACCTTACCAACAGCTGACTGAGACAGGGGCAGAAAATACTTATATCATAATGATTTTAAAATACAAAAACAAAAATCGACTGGGAAATTAACCGTCCAAATGTATGGGGTCAAACTTGTATTATAATTAAATGAGACAGAGAAGGAGCACCAGGAAAAGGAATAGTACAGGCAGAGTCTGTTCAGGGACACAGCTAAACAATATCCAAAACATACACTGACAAAGCAATACTGCTTTTGGCAATTAGCAGCATTTATGCTTTTGAGTGTATGGTTGCTTGAATAACTCACACTATGCTATATTTTTAAGGTGAGTAGTATTTTCTCCAAAGATCCATATGTGAAGGGATTGCTGAGGAATGTGGCTCTAGTGTGAAATTCTGAGGATCACTAAGGGCAAACCATGTGGGAGGTATCTAGGTTATTGGTACATGTATTTGAAGGGCATGATGGGTTCCTGGCCAATCACCTGACATTCCCATCATGATGTGCTGTACTCAGTCATAGCCTAACCTATAAAGCCACTTAACTTTCAACTGAAATATCCAGAACCAGGAGCTCAAACATCTTTTTTTCTTTATCAATATCTTGTATCAAGGGTTATATCATAATAATTCAATGTTGATTAATATGCCAAATTAAATAAGAAATGTATGTGTACTGAAGATATTTTTGCACACACATATTTATTACTGCACTATACAAAATAACTAAGATATTGAACTAGACTAGATACCATCAGCATATGAATAAATAAAGAAAATTTCATATGCAGAACTGAATTGTATTCTGCTGTAAATCAGAATAAAATTAAGATGTTTTCGACTATATGGATAGAACTGGAGACCATTGTTGTAAAGAAAGTAAGTCAGACTCAGAAAGGCAAAAGTCATATCCTTTCTCTCATATAAAATCTAAATTTCAACACACACATATATGCATGCACAAGTTTATTTACACACATGCGCACATGCATGCACAGACATATACAAACACAAACAAGTTGGAAGAGGACACAAAGGAAAATATAAAAAGCATGATAGTATAAGCACACATTAAAGTAAAATAACTGCTTATTCATGATAAATACTCCTAAATATACCAAGAAATGAAGGTGAGTCCTTAATGATCAAGCAACTCTCACAAAACCCATGTCCTTAAATTTATTTTCCTAAAAGTTAAAATTATTTTAGAATGTCTAAATTGTTACTCTTTACACTGTTTTCACATTCTCTTTTCATCTAAAATAGGCTAAGTGGCAAGAAATAAAAAATAACAGTCCACATTTTGAAACTTATTAATCAGTTTCCACATAGGAAACTAAAATGAATTAAGAGTTCCTCAAAATCAATTCAGTATTTTAGTATGTGTGTGACATAAAACTCATTTATTTTTTTTATGTAAAACACATGCATAATTTTCAAACAAGCTTTAAAACGCATGCCACGTAATTGGAAAGCTTTATGACCCTTAAACTCTACTATTGTGCATAAAATGAAATGAAAAAAAGTTTGAGAGAAATGCTCTGTTAATAAGTACAATGTTCAGTGTTCTAAAATGTCACCTTTTCTAAATCAATGTGTAAACTCAATAGAAATTCCAGCAGAACTTTTCTAAAGAATTAAATGAGCAAATTATAAAAATCAAATGAGAGCTTGGGCATCAACGGGAGGATAGGCCCTTGGTCCTATGAAGGCTTTATAGATACTCCAGTGTAGGAGAATTTGAGGGTGGGGAGGTGGGAGTGGGTGGGTGGGTAGGGTAACACCCTCATAGAAGCAGGGGAGGAGGGATGGGATATGGGGCTTAGGGGGCGCTGGGAAAGGGGTTAACATTTGAAATATAAATAAAGAAAATATCTAATGAAAAAAATCATATGGATTAAAAACAAGAAACAATTAGAAATGCCTTACAAGCTAATCTTAGTGTAACACACACATGCACACACACACACACACACATACACACACACACAAAGACTTTATATACAAGTATAAGCTAAGACAATAGTGTAGGCATAAGTTTGGGCAAGGAGACAAATAGAGCAGAGTAGTCTATTCAATGAATCAACACAACCATGTAAACTTGATTCATTGTAGACGTAATATTTCAAATTAAGGGGACTTTTAAGTAAGTACTGCTATGGCAGTGGCATATTTCCATGGAATAACATAAAACTGCATCTTTACCTCACACTTTCCTCATACTCATGAAATATTTTTGTAAGTCAATTGTTGGCATTTTTGAATAAAGTGTAGATTTATACATTCATGAATTTAATGGCGAGAACAAGTTTTAAATGTATAAACACACATATAAAAATTAATTACAGTGGAATTACCCTATAGCTGGGCAAAAATGCCCCTACTAGAGACAGCAGGCAAATAAATAAAATCCTACTCCTAGGAATGAGGTAACTGTTTTTAGAGATGTTGGCCAGTATTGTTCCATAGATTCCTAAACGTTAGTAGTTATTGATATTTCTCTTGATCACCCTCTAAAACTTTGTGGCAAGGCTCTATTGCTAAAGAATCCAAATAACTGAGCAATGGGATCATAAAATCAGAAGAAATCATTCTAGAACTGAACTAGAAGCTTCATTCCTATGGCTAGCTTTCGTGGTGCTTGAAGATATTGTACAGGTTATAAAAAGATAAAGTAATCATCAATCTTATCCATCTGTGAACCTTATTGTCTACAATAATGGCTAGCTCAGCAGGACATCACCCATGTGAGCAACACGGGCATCAATGTCACAGGAGAAGCTAACCACTTATTTTTTAAAATTGGATATATGTAAGTCCTAGTGCACAATATGAAACCTTTGTCTAGGACTCCTGTAAAGCCAAGACCCTGTGTTCATAAATAATAAGCCCTAGGGGAGTGTCCACTACTACTAAGTTGCTAAGTATCTATAGCATTAAACTGACTCATAGTAACTTATTCCTAATACCTAAAGATTGATGAACTCTCAACCCTCATCTGAGATACTTCTATTGGAAGTAGATAGTGATTAACACAGAGATCTACAACTGGTCAAGGTACAAATAGTAAGAGACAGCAGATTTCTCGGCCATGAAAGGGACACATATTTCACTCCCCTTCTTGGTAAGGTACAGGGATTAATGAAGATGTGGGGACAGAAAGAGTATATGGCAGGAGGCACTGGTTAATTCCAAGGGAAATAATGTCTTCCAGAAGCAATAGAACAACACCACTTAAGAACTCTCAGTGATTATGACAGCCTGCACAAGACCTGTCATGGAGAAGAAAGGTGGACAAGAAGTCCTCACTCCTAAGGGAATATTGTCATTTGGTAGTATCTGGGAGAGGGAGAGTCAATTTTCCTTAAGAGTATTGCCCCTGGCAAATTGTCCACACTTCAGTTGAAGGTCACATATCCAAGAATATGTGCTCAGCACAAATTGGATATTACAGGGGAGGGGAAAGGAAGACAAAGTTGGGTGCAAAGGAGAGTAGATCTGACATAGGTTGCAGGACAGGTCAAAATTGTGTGAATTTCTCTAAGAATGAGTAAAACGAAAGAAAATAAAAGATTTAAAAAATACAAGGATGATTAAGTATTTTTAGATTCTGATAATCAGATGGTACTATAGAAGATGGGCACAGAAACCCTCACAGAGAGAAAGTGACTGTAATAAATAAACTATAAAAGGACAGGGTTCCACAATACATCATGAAAAGTCATAAATCAGTAACACAGAAAAATGGGCAAAATGCTCAAATGCTCAGTAAAACATGAACTGCATATGGCAAACTCACACAATAAATAATTAAGGTAAAAAAAATCACATCAATGTTATTTTATAAATGAAAAAAATAAATTTTGGACAGTATTGTAAGTAGGATAGGTATGAAAAATATAACTGAAGGGCCGGGATATTTTGGGAAGTAACACAAGTATAAAGAATATTCAATAAAATCTTGACATAATTTATAGTGTTAAAGTTGTGCCTATCATAACTGTACAGTTTTTTCTTTAAGTTATATAATCTTAGTCATCTGCTTGATGGACATGTTTAGGATGCTCATAAATCCTGTGTTTAATAGTTCACAACCAGCTTCATTCCTAAAGGTCATTAAAGTATGGTTTATTCAAGCAATACAGTTTTGAAAATATTTTAGTAGGGTTTCCTAAACTTTTTCAAATCATGACCCCAAAATTTTTTCACAACCCTGGGTATGTAAATAAAGGAAATGGGTATAGAAGTATAATTTTACTGATAACTAATAATAAAGATTTTATTATAAAACCATTCTGTATAAGAATTCAATTTTAATATTCATTGAAGACAGAAAGAAAATTTTATAGTAATAAAAACAGTGTGCTTATAAGCTTGGGCTGATTATTTGATACTGTATGAATACAGCATCTTCAGGTTTTTTCAGAGTTGATTGATATTTAACTTTCTAAACATGAGTGCTTAGAATCTACCCTACATGAAGGTGAAATATAAAATATAAGATACATGCTTTGGGCTATTTCAGAAAACGTTAAAAATTCTGTTCTAATCCCACGCTAAAATAAATTTAGCAATTGTCTTATGAATGTCAAATCAGTGGCTCAAATAGCAATTTTTAAAATCAAGCATCCTAACATGATATAAGCCAAAAGTATGTTAATTTGATACATGCTGAGGAATGAAGGCAGGGAAATACTAAAAGCCTGTTTTCCGTAATTAAAGCATCACATTTCTATAAGAGCAGAAACATATTTATGCACAGTAGAAACACTATATGTAGCTCATGTCATACATAGTCTCAACTCTGAACTGAGGTGTTTCAGATGGTGCTGGTTGGTGCTGCCTGGAATGACAGCAGGCCTCGTTAGGATATACATGCTGTTCATTCAGAACTAAGGTTGTAGAAAAGGTGGGCACAACAGATTATAGGTGAATATCACCACACAGACATAGAATACATTTCACATTTCATTTTGAATTAATTCTTGGTATTACATGTTCATAATTAAAGATGCTCTGATAACCCTTAAAATATTATTTTTTGAAAAATAATGACATTAACAAAAATAAAAATGAGAAAACATTGTTTATTTATATATTACTATTATAAACTATATATTATTTATTCACATCAAAGTTATCTATAGATGAGGAGACTGGGGAATACCCATTGGGGACTATCATTGCTTCAAGGTGGTGTTACTTCTTATAGCAAAAGTTTACAGCCCAGTTTGTTACATAATATACACTCAACATATAAGACATAGAACATTTTGTGTATTATGGCATGTACATGTATAATAAATGTGCTAATTATGAGATATTATGGCTAGGCATCTAAGTAAGCATAATTCATTATTTATAAGTCATCTGGTTGCCAGAACAATAAACTTCTCAGAGTGATGTAAGTAAAGAGTAAATCCATTGGTTTCCAGAACTGAAATTGTAGTCTAGAGGTGATGGTTCAAATGATGTTTGGACTATTTTGATTCTTAAGCTTGTCCTTGCTTGGAAGGAAGCTTCAGTTGCTCCCATTATATAATCTGTCAGGCCTGGCACTAGATCTTGCAGTATTTGCCTTGCTGTGTTGAGTCCCATGTTTGCCTGCATCAGAGCACACACTTTCATCTGTAGGTCATGCTGCAGAGACTATAATGTGAATGACATGACTGGACAGAGTGGCTGGTGCACACTGTGCCAACAGGGAGGCCAGTTTTGTCTTTCCAAATGCTCAGAGAACCAATAAATGGGATGAACCAGGCAAAAGAGCTCAATATGCCCCCAATAACCTGTTGAAATACAAGTGATTTTAGTTCATAATTCATTAATTTATGGAACATGTGCATTATAGTGTTTTTTTTTTTTAAGTCAGAGAAAACTAGGTCAAGTCTTAGCCTTCCCCCATGTTACCATAAATTTGAGATTGACTGCAGCATGGAAATTATATTTCTTCATCACTGGAATGTTGTAAGGGCCAAGTAACATGTACATTGAGCTCTGACAGCATAGAACACAAGCTCTCTCTGTTCTCACTGTCTTTACTGCCAACCTCATTCTCATTGTCACTTCAGTCATTAACTTAACATTCACTATTTTCTTGGACAAAACTTTTGAGAGTTCCTTTGAGGTACCATGTGGATAAAGCAAGTCTCACCCATCTCTCTTCAATATCTTCCACTTTGTTCCATTGTTAACTGTTGTCTTGTTCACAGTGTGGTCTCTCTCTGTTATGAATGCACTGTTCTTCCTCTGGACAGTATTGGATTCATGGTTGTACCCTCCATGTATTCCTCATACAGTAGTGGGAGAGGAGAAGTACAACATCAAAGGTGCCTGTGCTGATTAGGAGTCTATGTGCGGATAACATAATCACACATGCTAAATAACATGCTACATGCATCATGCCTTCTGCCCAGTAAGAACCACATCGATAAGCCACATTATTCTCATTGTTAATTGGAACATATGAAGTAACATAATGTATATAAATAAGCTAAAACATGCCATGAATTCTAGGGCCAATGCTGGAAACTCAGTGAGTCTGAATAAAAAAAAAAAATCAAGTGTAATACCTCAAGTACACATAGCATTGCTAAAACTTGGGTGAAGTCTTCTGATATTAAAAACAGTTATTACATCTCTATTATTTACTCATGTGTGTGTGTGTGTGTGTGTGTGTGTGTGTGTGTCAAAGGCAAAGTTGTAGAAGCTGGTTGTCTCAACCTCAGAGAGGTTTTATCACCCTCTCTGATAAGATGCCACCTGTAGACCCCATAGGATTGCTATGTGACTCATAATAAGTACTTGTGGCAAAATTTAGGGCTTTCTGTTCTGCTAATCGGTTCCCACTTATTCATCGGGTAATCATCAGGGACCTTCACTTTCATCTCAAATCTCTAGTAACAACCTGGAGAAAGCAAGGCCAGTATGAGTAAGAAGACCTCAGAGGCTGAATGCCCAGAAGCAGGGCACAGAGGGCACCACTACCCACCTCCCATGGCCACAAGACCAAAACACCACACCAAGGCATATGTAACCCTTGAGGACACCATTTCCATCTTATTAATAACCCTACAAAAACTGCAGGAACTGATCTGTCCCATGGTCTTCCATCATATTTTGCTTCACACCAAACCAAAAGTTTCTGTTTCCCCTTTAATAACAATCCAAGGTAAAAACAAGTTATTTTAAGTCTAAGAACATCACAGTAATACCTAAACACATGCACAGTAAGATGCAATCTAGTTCCTCCCACACTGCACTCCAGTATTTGCCTCCTGTCACATTCCCATTTGGGTGGCGTGGAGAGAATCTTCCTTGTGACAAACTAAGGGCCAAGAGACCGTTCTGTCAACAGTGGGTGCTGGTGCTTGAACTGGACAGGGATCTTGGCACTGGCTTTCTTGGAAGCTCTTATACAGGGAGAGGGAGTCTTGCTTATCTGTCCTCCGTTCCTTTGAGATAAGTGCCTTCAAGGAGACCTAAGCTTTTCCTCTCTCTTTCTCTCTCACTCTCAAGTAGCCATGTGTGAGGCAGGCTAGCTTTGTATATTTGGAGTGTGTTTTGTTGACCCAGCTTTCCCTGCAGGCTTTATATTGAAATGAAAATAAAATGTTTTCAGTAGGCTTGAGCTGTAATCTGTGTTCTGTGATGTTCTTTACCAGGAATTCTGTAGTAGGGGGACAATTGGGCACCTGATCATCCATTAACAAAGCTAATATCTTGTTATATTTAGCTAGTGGTCCTTGTGTCTATTTTCTGTTTTTGTGTCACAATGGTAAAGATATATCATTATTACTGTTTGTAGTTAAATCTGTTCATTTCAATGGCATTAATACTACACACACACAATATCACGTTTTGGAAGCAGATTCAATATTAAAATAGCATCTAAGCTGATCAAAATATGTGTAGTTTTATTTTAAGATTGTATAAATTTTTCATGTAAAATTAATTGAGTCACTGAAGTAGTTTAATTGAGTCACTGAAGTAGTCCTACAGAGCACTGAACTGGAAGCTAGATACAACAACACTCTAATGTGTTTCTTATGATCCAAGTTTATTTTAATAAATTCAAAATATGCACTTGGGACAAATGTTTCTTGTTATGGGTACAACCTAAAAGTATTTAGTAAATGCAGTTTGTCAGATGTCTACAGGCACTCCCTGGAAAATTGTTAGAGAGAGACTTGGATTGATACCTTTCTTACTCTGCCAAACAGAAGAAAGAATTTAAGAGTTTTCTTACTTCCAGTAACAGGTCTACAAACAGTCCCAATTACACCATCATTCAAGGTATGTGGGGATAGCATGTTTTTGTTTAAAGTCTCAGATTCTATGACCATCATAAGATATCACAGACTTGGCTCCCAGAGACAGGCTTATATGTTTACGTAAGCCATGAAATGATATTGGGGACCAGTTTAGACCATTTCCCAAGTTTGTCATATTTTCATTCTTAGTCAATTATTCAGTTTTGGTCCAGTAATGATAGAGATATATAGAGATAAATGGTATCACATGATCATCTTCAATGACTTGTTAACAATAAATTGTCCCAAACTATAAACTAATTGGTCTGGAACTCAGATGCTTTAGGGGGTGATACTTGTCTAAAAGCTTTAAATGTCTTCATTAGAGTTATTCTTAACAAAAATGTGCTATATCTTCCACACACTCAGATATCTCACATTGTTTATATCTCATGGGAAATACTTGCATTCAAAGTAATAAATATTCCTGAATATCCAAGTGCTATTGACCTTAGTGTATGTAAATTCGTAAATTATAAGATAGCTATTATATATGTGTGAATATATATGTCATGTACAAATTTTTATAAACATGTCACACTGAAACTTCAGTTTATGATTGGTGACTACTATGGCCCATCCTGTGGATTCTAAGAAGTTGTTTCTCATGCCAAAGATGTCAGTCAATGCCTGAGAGAAACAGTACATGTTTAAGTTTTCTACATATCATTGTTCTCTTTCTGGGTAGGTGTGGTCATGTTATTAAGGAACAATACCCAAGCAATTAATGCTGACTTGTGATATGCAATCCATGCTCCTTCCCACTCTTCCAACTAGAAAGACATTCCTGAAAGATGACCAGCATTACCAGGCAGAGATTTACAACCCACCACCCATCTCAATTTCTCCTTATTTGAAGTGGCATTAGATTGCTCACACCAGTCAGAATAAAAAAAAAAGTTAACTATTATGCTCTTATGGAACTATTTGTTACAGTAGTTAATGCAGGACTATAGGTTACGGTACTTAACCTACTCTAACGCCTATCCAATCCAACCACTGAAAACCAATTTGCTACGTAATCCACAACTTAAAAACCTCTGACTAGGCATCATTACGTGCTGACGTATTACAATTGTGTAACTATCCATTAGCTTTCAGCATACACAATAGACTATTGGCAATGTATTTTTTTAGGAACAAAGTACAGATGTTTGGGTCAATTTTAACCATAACCAAGATCCTAAATACGTTTAAAAAGAAGAAAAGCAAGTTTGGGAAGACAGCCTATTAAGTAAAGACTAGAATGAGAAAGAGCATTCAGAAGACATAGAAGGTGAGAAAGTCGGGAAATGAAGAGAAGAGAGGAGGAAGGGGAGGAAAACAAACTGTCGGAGTCTACTCAGTTTCTAATTAGCAATTGATTCTTTTTCTTAAGAACATCTTGCTAGAGTGAAGGTGCATGTGTATAAATACATGTATGTGTTGTTGTGTATAGATTCATACTGTATTCTGAATACTGAGTGTAGAGTTTGGGGTTTTAATTAAATATCTCTACCCCCATCCAAATACCATCCAATCTGTTGATTTGTTTTGTTTTCAGAGTGAATCCTGTCACATTATTTCAGCAGCGCAACAAGAGTTTTTGTCACTGGAGTCTTAGTCAGCAACAGTCTCCTCAGTAGCCACTCTCTTTCCAGCTTCCCCTGTTTCTGCTTTGTCAGGCACTTTCTGCCAGAAATAATATACTCCAGGTCATAAAAGCAGTCATGGTAGAGCTTAGCCACCTTGGTAAAGTGCTCCAGTGCCTTGGCACAATTCAGCTTGTGCTTGTTCCTTCCTTCTGCTAATAAGCCTTAATCCTTTCATGGTTGATGCTGATGATATTCTGGTCAACTTTGAAGTCCCTTCTCAATTACATCTCAGCCTCAAATATACAAAGAATATCACCTTTCTTGTATTTGGCAATGTCCGGCCCAAGTCCCTACTATTGGTGATAGTAGCAGGTTCGGTTATTGGTATGCTGTCATTCAAAAAACTCTCCCATGAGTTTCACAGGTTGGTTCACAATGAGGTCAAAGGCCTTTGTCAAGTAGGTGATGGGGTTGGGGAGTGAGGTTTAAGGCCAAAGGGCAGGCATGTTTTAGATGAACCTCTTACATCTAATCTGTTTTATACAGTGGTTTCCTGAATTAAGTTAAGGAATTACATACTTGTTAAAACTGGAGCATGTAAGAATGATTTCATTGTTCTCTATTTCACTATCACTTCCAAAATACTCTAGACTATAAACTCCATAAAGGATAAAGTTGAAAATATTTGTTTGTTTTATGTACTAAGTAAATAAAAAATGTTTAGTGAGTGTATTGCTGTCTAATTTGAGGGGAAGATGACCCTACCAATATGATTCCTATCAGACAGAGACATCTTTCCAAGCATTAAATTTGGTTATCTGTTGAAGACAGAGAGAAAATAGCAACTGGGTCCTTTTCCTGTTGTCATGGAAGTCAAGAGACTGAGTTAGCATATCACTGTGGACATCATTTTATACCCTCTTGGGAGAAAACTTCTTTGTCCTTCTAATAAAATAACATTTTGGTAGAAATATATATCAAGGAAAAGTATGTGTTAGTATTATATATCAGGCAATCAGAAAGTAGCACTGTGCCTGGCCAGAACTTTTAATAGAGTTTAACTAGTTTCTAATATTAAAAAAAATCAAGAAAATTCACAAATAAGTTTATATTAAGTTATATATGTATATATATATATATATATTAGATTTGATTATATTTGAACCACATCATAACATAATAACAATTAGGTTTGCAGAAAAACACAGAAACAAGATGATAAAATTTAAAAACTTTATTTGTGAGACTATGGCATCTCTTTTTTGGTTATGGTTCCCTTTCAGCCCAATTCGCTCAGTAATATATCTTCTTGGTATGCATAATAGTTTGTCACTATTCCCCCATAAAAAGAGAACTAAGTAGAGAACTTTACTCATTCAGGCAACTATACACTTCGAGAGAGGAATTCTGTGTAGATCTTTGCTTGGACTTGTATATTCCTTTTTCTTAGTATTCTTCAACTAGATTAAAGAAGCAGACACTGAAACTAAGTCACGAATATACTGTTGTCAATTATGACTGTCACTGAGATTACAAGGAATGCTAAATATATTTCCATATGTCCATATATCTCCAATAAAATGTATAGAAGTTTTATTCAGTCCTTCATGAATCCCAGATTTTATTTATGGAGGTTTCTAGAATGACCCCCAAGTTGTCCTGCAGAGCCATACTGCCAGCTGAGTGGCACCTTTCAGGAAGAAATAGTTCCCGGGTATGAGGAGTCTAAGAAGTGATATTACAACTTGTTTTGAAGAAATAGCAGAAACTATGGCATAGGATACATGGACTTTTTCTACACATGAGGCCACTTACCATCTTTATCTAATGAACTCCTGAAATGCATCAGATATGCAAATAGATGTGCATACTAGTTTGTGCCCCAATTCATGGGAGCAATAGCTAAGGAATATGGAATAGAATGAAGCAGTAATTTTTAGATGTTCTACAAGAGCCTAACATTCTTTAGGGGTCTCTCTCTCTTTTAAATGGAGAATAATAATCAATGCAAATGTAAAATTATACCGTAATTTTACTTGTACATTGCTCTGCCATTCAGCCAAAAAGGAAAATGGAATATTGTTCTGGAGATCACAGTGCCTCACCAATTTAGAGTATCTGAAAGCAAACAATTTATCCAGGAAAAAGTAAAGGAAGCTAAAATTGACCTCTTTCTATCCACAATTTCTTCACTTAGTCTTCATAGCAGCACTGAAAAACATCACATTTGCCAAAATATTTGAATCACAAATTCATCATGAGGGATAAATGAAGATTCATTTAGTTCTTGTGAACTTGAGACTTTATTACTCTTTATTTTTAGGGTATCCATCAAAATTAATAGATGCCTTTCATATTTTAAGTGTTCTGTGGTCTGCATTGTGCCTACATTCTTACTTTTTTTGCCATCCAGAGATGCCACCAAAACCAGTGTTCAAAGGGCCTTTCCTCTTTATTCCATATGATTTAACTTTTGAAATTTTCATTCATGAGTATTACATTGCTAGAGAAGCACTTCCTGAACATGTGCTGTTTCAAAAGCCAACACCTTCGTGACACATTCTGATTCCTCACTGAGTGTCACTAAAGCATGTCTATTAGTTTTGAAGAAAGTATGATTCTGTTGTGTGTGTGTGTGTGTGTGTGTGTGTGTGTTTAACTATATGTGTGTGTGTTTGTATATTTGTGCCTATCTGCCTATTCACTTACATGCATGGGGGGAGCATTGTAAGTAATCTCTAACATCCTCTATTCCTTTCTACACTTATTAAACTAGATTGACTCATCAGAAAACCCAAGACTTCTGTTCTTTTCTCATCAGCCTTAGCATTGAGGTTTACAGGCATTCTTTGCTTTATCTGATTTTTATTATGTGGGTGATGGATATTCAATCCTTGTTTCACTGAGCCATTTTCCACATCCTATAATTCACTTTTTATTCAAGTTTAATCAATTTCTTACTTAACTTTCATTGTTACAACAGAAGCAAAACTAATAAATGAAAATTTAAGAATGAATATAGGTGGTTCTTTATAAACCTATGATATATCTAGGTATGAGAGAGTTTGAAATAGTGTACAGTGTGTCAGGTTACCAGTTAGTTGGCTAACTAGTTAGTCCACTAGTTAGAGTAGAGAATGAGGGGCTGGCAAATATGTTCAGACATGTTTAAGAGACCTCATTCTACATTACTTTGTTTTTTACATAGACATAATCCAAGCTAAGTCCAAGTGCAGAGAATACATGAGCTCTCTAGTTAATACTGCAATCCTAAATTTACCTGGTGTACAGAGTTTTCTAATTAGTTTCTGATGAATGAAAAAATGATATTCAGATATATTTTGTAACAATAAAAATATCTGAATCACTTCAGTAAGCTCCATTTTCCTTTTCTGTATCACTGAGGAGTTCGTGCTTCTTTGGGATTACTTAATTTAAAGACACTAAAGATACCAACTACTTTCCAAGTTCTGATTATTCAGTACCTAATTGATGACATTTCCTTTTAAATGTTCTTCTCTGAAACACAAATCCTGTGTATCCTCAGGGTTCGATGTAAGTCTACCATCCTCCATGGTGCCGCAGCTCCAGGCTGGTCTTTATGTCACGGTTCAATATTCTCAAATCATGTCAGGGTAGAGATAATGGGGAGGACAAGGAATGCATCCATCATTTCATTGCTGTGTCCTTTGCCTCAACCATGGGCTTTGAAAACAATATTTATGGAAGTAATGAATGAATTTACTACTTGGCTAGATCAGGGAGAATGCATAGGTCACCAAACTATAACATGAAGAAGAAAAAAAGAAATGAGTCCTTAAGCCTCATAATTGCAATACTAGTTAAAGGGTCACACAATAGGAACTTTGTTTTCTAGAATATGAAGGACCCTATTTTTTTCTATGAAGGTATGAATGAATTTTAATACATTCCAATAATCCAGAGGTACATGAAAAGAGAACAAATTAATTTCGTACATTTTTTTCTAGGTGGATAGCATAAGAAGTTGGTAATAAAAGTGATGGATCTTGCTGTCCCGCGCTACCGTCTCGCCAGCAAGAACGACGCGGCACACAAAGGATCCTTCTGCATCTTGAGAGGGAGAGCATAAGCTTGCCACGAGTGGAGACCCCGAACAACAGAACACCTGTCCCTTATATAGGCCACAGCGCTCGCCTGGGACGTGGAGCTTCCCCATTGGCTCCCGCACATCAGGCCAGATGACGCCACGAGAGAGGCTGAGACTCTGAGGTGGAAAATTACCAGGTGCATGCGCGCTAGCCTGTTTACAACTTGTCCTCGGTCGAATGTAGGCGCCATCTTATAATGGCGAATGTGGGTGCGACTCGGGCGGCTTCCCACATCTTGCAAAAGGATTTGGTTAGCTCTATTGCACATTTTTGGCTGGTGATGTTACAACTCCAAACACATACCCAGAAACAAGTTTGCCCAGGATTTGGTATTCAGATCTTGTTCTTGGGCAGGGCCTGGGATCCTCCCTTGGAACCTTGGCCAGCATTGCCCCCCTTTCACCATGATGTCCACTAGGGTATATGAGACCAAGGGCAAAGTGCAGAGGATTGATCCATGGTTGACAGTGCGGGGTTCCTTGCTGTCCCTGGGGATGGACTTGAAGAACACTTACTACTAATGGTATGTCATCAGCTTGAATCTTATTCTGGGAAAATCCATTCCCTTAGTAAACTTTCTGGTATTCACAGTGAACAAATCAGACCTGTGCTGTCATAGCCAAAATTTCTGTATTTGGCAGATCAGAAGTTGTTGGAAGGATACTTTAAGCCAATAGCACTTTTCACTGTGAAATGGATAGATAAGCTTGTTTAGGAAAAAAATCAAGAGAAAAAATAGTTCTGCTTTGTACTGAGGGGCACTTTCCAGCAGGCACTTTCCAGCATGGGACCCACAGAAGTTCACTGGGCCAAGTTTGGAAAGTTGTCTTGTTGTATATGCTGTCATTGTGTGGCTTGAATTAGGAGTGCATTTTTATGATTGAGGAAGTCTGCTTTCACTAATTAGAAGAGTGCATATCTCCATGTAAAATGAATCCTAGAAACTATTATTAGATTATAATATTAATTTCAGATTCTTTGCATATCCCCACTCGTCTATGATTCTCCTGATGAAAATAGAGGCTCCCCCCACTGAGCAGATACCGAGCTCTGCTCTTCATGAGCATCGTCTCACATGAATTGCTCCTCTTAACTCAGGAGTTGTTTCTAGGATACTGGTAAGGAAACCAAAGCTCCTACATCTGCCCCAGTCATGCAGCAGCAAGCAGAGGAATCAATGCCAAAAGGCAGCTCTGCCCGACATACCATCAAAGTATATGTTTCTCTATGTGCTCTGCTATCTCAGTACATTCTTAGAGAGAACTTGATGCAAGATGTTGAGTCATTTTCTGAAACACGCTAGGCATA
Source organism: Rhynchomys soricoides (assembly GCA_019843965.1). NCBI lineage: Eukaryota > Metazoa > Chordata > Mammalia > Rodentia > Muridae > Rhynchomys > Rhynchomys soricoides. Next base: position 7,303,273 of record JADRCH010000175.1, read on the forward strand.
GATGAAAGAGCACCAGTAAGGAAAGTGTGGGGACACTGCACCAACATAAACTCTTCTAAATCTCCACAGAGTTCTGCTGATACAAAAGAGGCCCAATTCATGCTTTCTAGCAATTTCATATAACAACTCCCATAATGCTGGTATATTGAGGAAGCAGATCAAAAGGGCTAAGGTACAATGCCTTATAGTTGAACTGATAGAACTCTGAAGCAGAGTGATGGACTAGTCAGGACTAAGCTGAGCAGTTTAACACAATGAGCCCCTTTTCTTCCTCTGTTTTTACATAACCATAAGCAGGCTGGTAACCTGATTAATGGGGAATGATCCCTCCTTACACTCTGGCTTTTACAACGGGAAGAACAAAATAAAACAAACAGTCTTTATAAATAAATTAAAATTCTAACTAAAAAGCTAATTATAAGTGTATTTGTTTTGTTGGAGGTAAGGCACATCTATTATCATAAAGATAATTAACTCAGTCTGACAGACCTAATAAAAGGAGAAGTTAAGCATTGGCTTAGCCGGAAGCCGAAGGCAAGCAATTTTTATAATTACTAGTTATTGTAACTGGGCTCAGAGAAAATGGTCTGTGATATTTAAACAGTAATGTTAATTTGCATTTAGTCCTGCCCCCTTTTCCCATGAAAGAATAAGTAAAAAGAAAGAGAAAAAAAAACTGGATTAAGTACAAGAAACTTCAATCACTAGAATATATTTAAATGTCTAAAACAACCAAAATAAAAGGCCCTTCATCTATAAACTCAAGGTCTCTGAACAGATAAGGCTGACCTTACAAGGAAAATGTCTTAACAACCACCAAACAATTTCCTCACACAGCTAAGGTTTCAGCATATAAATAAAAGATATACAATCCATAATGATGAGTATAGCCCCGACGTAGGGAGGCTATTCCATTCTCCCATCTACAGGTCTACATGACTGTCTCTCTTTCAGCTATATGTAGATTGAGGGGATTGGAAAAACAGCAATAAAATAAAGATCAGTATGCATATAGAAACATTTTTGTAACTAGTCATTTTCATAGTCAGAAAGATGAAGAAACAAAGGGAAAGGCATCATGCAAAACTGATGACAGATTCCACTGTCACCGGGCAGCTGCCCTTTAACTACAGCATGTCTCAACACTCCACAGCTGACTCGCTCCTGGAGTAAAACAAATCAACCTTTTTAAGAGTGGAAGTTACTCTTTAACTGCTCCTATAATAAAGGCTGTAGAAATAAGTAATAACTGGTGTCAGAAACCAGGTTCATGATACACTAAGAAAAGCACTTTAAGGTAAAACACCTGTTAGTCAAGTCCAGATTTTATTATGTTCTACAAATAGGATGGTAGAAGCAGCCGTCACATTTGGTAAATATGTTGTATAATCTCTCAATATAGTGCACAGGCCTCGCTCTTGTTACCAAGGTGAATTTTTAGCCCATCAGACTAACAAATTGCGTTACCAAATCTTGTGGGAAAAGGCTGCCAGAGAATGTGGCAAATGGGTTTTTCCTGCATTTCTCAGTCTGCTTCTTGTGTATGTTATCACATCCTCCTTGGTCTTTTTTCACATTAAAATGATTTTTATTCCATTTTCTGCAGTATTATAATTGGGAAAGCACATTTGATATACTCCCTTGTTTTAAGCTTTGCAATTCAAAGAGGGAGAATGTATAAAAGCAAGCCTATGAAGGGCGCCGTCTCCACTCTGAAAACAGCATTCCTCATCCCCAGCCTTCACGTCCATCTACTTCGCAGCTGGCTTCTACCTCTCACCCTTAATTCTCTCTCCTCGTTTTTACCATATTGTTATTGCATGATGTTGCAATATGCTTTCAACCAATACTCACTAGTCCAACAGGATTTGGAATGGATGCTCAGTAAAAGAAAAGGTTTCTCTCTTCCAGTTGTTGGATCTTGTCCAGTTGTTTAAAACAACATTCTTAAGTTAACGTGGCAATGATGGACATCATACTCACTGACAGAATGTCAACTGAGAAAAAACGTTAAGAGGCATGATGCTTTCAGGAGGGTGGGGGAGCTTGGAGAAGGACACTGGAATGGGCAGTGCTGAAGTCATAGGTGATCAACAGAAATGTTGATTTTATTTGTTCTCTCAGATATTGCTCTCTAGGTATTGTAGATGCATATTAAGTTCAGGAATTGTTCTTGTCCTCTTTCTCCTCCTCCTCCTCTTCCTTCTCTTCCTCCTCCTCCTTCTCCTCCTCTTCATCCTCCTCCTCTTCCTCCTCTTTCATTCTTTTTCCTTTTTTTCCCTTAAATACTGAAGATTAAACACAAGACAACGTACATTCTAATCAGATATTCTATGATCAAGTTATACCAGTGGCTGGGAGTATCTATATTTTATAACATGATAGATCTTGCCCAGCAGAGAGGAAGCTTTATGCTTATATAGTACTTAGATAGTAGATCTCAAACTTAAAGGTTTTCAAATAATTTCATTGTCTTTATATATTGGTAAATTAGCATTGATTTTATAATTGTAGGTTGTATTCCAAGTCATCTGTAGGGCATGGCCAGTTGCAACAGATATTGATCATAGAGGGAAAGACAACGGAAGAGGTGTCTCCAACCCTTTTCTACATAGGAATGGACATAGCTGGTGGTTCATTTCCTTTGAATACTAGGTGTTACTATGGACAGACAGTGCTCATCAGCCCAGAACTGAAATCAAATTGGCTATTATTTACATAATCCCAATCCGAAGTGTCTAACCTTGTACAATTGGCCAAATCCACTCTGTGGTGATAGATAGGAAATCTTTACATTGAGTTTTCACTCTTGTCTTACAATCATAGTATAATAGAGAATAATTTTTTTTTAAATTAAATGACAGAGAGGAGGTACAGAGTCACAGTAAGTGGTACACTTCACTGAAGAGGACAAGACAAGAAGACTGTGGCCTTTATTTAATAGATTATCAAGTTATTTCACTTGAATTATATTGAAGGAGGGGGATGAGCAGTTAGGAGGGAAGAGAGAAAGCACAGGTTGTTAGGAAGAAAGAGCTAACACTGTTGCAGGCAGGTCTTATAGTTGAAAGGACACGTTTACTATTTCTGTTTATTCATTTGTTTTTGTCACTGAACACAATTTGAAGATTAAGCATGACCTGATATGATGATTAGGGGCTGAAATTCCCTTTCGAGACTGGCCTATTCTGGTAGAACATGACAGACTTTACAGCCATTTCAGCCAAGTTTCCATTAATGTATAAACAGGGATACTCTAAGCAAAGGTGTTTGATTGTTTTAATTATGATTCTTTAGCAGAGTCAGTTGGGAAGGGTTGGGCAACACTGCTTACCTTTACTGTTCTATGAATGCTATGCATTTTATTACCCATAATTTCCCACACAATAGACCTGTGATAGAGCGCTGTTCAGAATTAGTGCACCATTCCTTTACAGTTTTCTTAAAAGATCAACTCTGACTCTTTAAAAATCATTCTCTAAGTTGTTGTGTGTAATTAATCACAGCAACAGATGCAAAGGGTATTGTTTCCTTGCTGAGATTAGCATGTTTTCTTTCCTTATGAATTTATCCCTTTAACATTCCTCATGGGAACACATTTTTTTTTTTCTCATGCAACCTGGCTTTCAACTACAGATGTGCTAATCTGTCTGTAGAAAGTTCCAGAACTCCTTGACTTGTGGCATGCAAAGGTATTCATCTAATTTAGATGGAAAAATGCAAGAAGAGACAAGTCATTTGGAAGTTAGTTTTCAAAGTCAGAATAGAAGCAGTAATGGAAAAATTTCCAAGACTTTGTGGGTCTAGATGTTTGTTAGATAAACATGTGAACTCTTGCAGGTTATGTTGATTTAAATAGAGATAAAATTGTTATGCATTAAAGAATATACACACTCTATATTTTTTGTTTGTTTTTGTTTTTTGTTTTTTTGATTTTTTTTTTTTCAAGACAGAGTTTCTCTGTATAGCCCTGGCTGTCCTGAAACTCACTCTGTAGACCAGCCTGGCCTCGAACTCAGAAATCTGCCTATCTCTGCCTCTCAAGTGCTGGGATTAAAGGCGTATGCCACCACTGCCCAGCTTCACACTCTACTTCTTATGTGGAGTTTATAACACTAGTCTAACCTTCAAGTTAAGGCATAGACTATAGGTATATCATTTGGATGTTAGTAAATGTGTGATCTCTATTTTATTTAATTGCCTTAAGAGAAACCTTGTCATGTATCCCTCCATCTGGTACCCAACGCTTAGCTCAATATTTGCCCTTCCATACAGTCAGCCATACGTACATTATTGATAGCATCCACACACTATTCATACATAATCAAACACTAATTAAGCATCTCCTGAATATCATCCATAGGTCCAGGGAGTTTACAATAAGTTAGTGTCCATTATAATTAATTAGGAATAAGTAACTAATTCATTCTATGTCAATTATCTGGCTTACAAGCCAATGAGATTTTGAGGAGAAACATTCCAAAAACATTCTGTGAACCATGGCCCAGATCCTTGTTGGAAGCAGGCAGGATGTACGTTTTAAAAAGCAAAGAAGTTTATTAGAGTTGTCCATGAAATATTTATTTGAACAAAAATGAATGAGCATCTGCAAAATGCAAAGAGCAATGAGAAGACTGTCCAGCATACCTACAAGAGACTTCACAAAAACAACCAGATGTTTCTACACCGCATGTTTAATTGGCCCATGAACCAGCTTCGACATTTTATGAAATCCAGATGCTGCAGCAGTGTGGGTAGAGCCTCCATATTCTGGATCTTCCCTGTGAACTCTCATCTTCATTTTCACCACATCCTTCTATACTCTTGGCATCCTTGGTGACCCTGCTTCCTTAGTAATGCTGAGCTTTCTCCTATCATTGGACTTATACTTAATGTTTGGCTGGACCATCTTTCTTCATCACACTGTTGCCTGGCTGTATTCTATCTACTCCTCACAGTTCCAAAGAATCTCTCTTTTTCTTTATCTCTTGTTCTTCATCTCTGGACCTGACCTTTATGCATAGAGGCTGGAAGAAACTATTCATATAATATCTTAATATTCAACTCATATCTTGGTCATGCTATTTGTTGTATAGTATCTAAATATAAGAGGATGCCTCCAGAATTCCCATGTTTACTTCATGGTCTTTATTGTGGCTTTGAACAAATAATCTTATGTTATCAAATTTATTTTCATCCCTCTTAAAGGGAATTATAAAATAATCTAAATAGCAGGTGACAGTGGTATTACTATTATGTTATTGATTGACGTTCTTATTTAAAAAATACAAGGTATTTTACTTTTAGTTTCTGAAGTTCATAGTAATATGTTGCAGGTAATATGCTGTTAGAATTCTATCTAGCATTTCATTTATTTATGTTAATTTGAGTGATATTATGAGTTTATACAATTCAAATTTTTTTTTAATTTTATTTTTTTCTGCTTTATTTACATTTCAAATGTTTTCCCCTTTCCAGATATCCCCTTTGGAATCTCCCTATTCCCTCCCCCCTCCTCTGCCTCTATAGGGGTATTCCCCCACCCACTCACCCACCCACCCACTCTCGTTTTCCCTCCTTAGCATTCTCCTATATTGGGGGATCTAATACCCTCAGGCCTAAGGGCCTCTCCTCCCCCTGATGTCTAACAAAACCCTCCTCTGCAGCATATGTGGCCAGCACCATGGGTCACTTCATGAGTATTCTTTGGTTGGTGGATCAGTCTCCAGGAGTATCGGGGGTCAGGCCAGTGGCAACTGTTGCTGCCTTTCTGGGGATGCAAACTCCCTCAGCTCCTTCAGTCCCTTCTCCAAGATCTCCATCTGGGACCTCATACTCCGCCTTACTGTTGCTGTGAAGTGACTCTTGGGTATTTAGAACTTTTGGACTAATAACCACTTACCAGTGAGTACACACCATGTTCATTCTTTTGTGACTGCGTAACCTCACTCAGGATGATATTTTCAAGATCCATCCATTTGTCTGCGAATTTCATGGAGTCATTGTTTTTAATTGCTGGGTAGTATTCCATTGTGTACATGTACCACATTTTCTGTATCCATTACTCTGTTGAGGGACATCTGAGTTGTTTCCAGCTTCTGGCTATTATGAATATGGCTGCTATGAACATAGTGGAACATAGTGTCTTTATTACATGTTGGAGCATCTTCTGGGTATATGCCCAGGAGTGGAATAGCTGGGTCCTCAAGTAGTATTATGTCCAATTTTCTGAGGGTCCGCCAAACTGATTTCCAGAGAGGTTGTATCAACTTGCATTCCCATCAGCAATGGAGGAGTGTTCCTCTTTCTCCACATCCTCACCAACATCTGCTGTCACCTGAGTTTTTGATCTTAGTCATTCTGACTGGTGTGAGGTGAAATCTCAGGGTTGTTTTGATTTGCATTTCCCTTATGACTAAGGATGTTGAACATTTCTTTAGGTGCTTCTCGGCCATTCGAGTTTCCTCAGTTGAGAATTCTCTGTTTAGCTCTCTTCTCCATTTTTTGAAAGGGTTGTCTGCATCTCTGGAGTCTAGCATCTTGAGTTCTTTCTATACATTGGATATTAGCCTTCTATCAGATGAAGGATTGGTAAAGATCTTTTTCCAATCTGTAGGTTTCCATTTTGTCCTATTTACAGTGTCCTTTGCCTTACAGAAGCTTTGTAATTTTATGAGGTCCCATGTGTCGATTCTTGATCTTAGAGCAAAAGCCATTGGTGGTCTATTCAAGAACATTTCCCCTGTGCCCATGTGTTCTAGACTTTTCCATACTTTCTCTTCTATTAGATTCAGTGTATCTTGTTTTATGTGGAGGTCCTTGATCCACTTGAACTTGAGCTTTGTACAGGGAGATAGGAATGGATCAATTCACAATCTTCTACATGTAGACCACGAGTTGAACCAGCACCATTTTTGAAGATGCTGTCTTTTTTCCATTGTATGGTTTTAGCACCTTTGTCAAAGATCAAGTGACCATAAGTGTGTGGGTTCAATTCTGGGTCTTTGATTCTATTCCACTGATCTACCTGCCTGTCACTGTACCAATGCCATGCAGTTTTTATCACTACTGCTCTGTAGTACAGCTTGAAGTCAGGGAGGCTGATTCCCCCAGAAGTCCTTTTCTTGTTGAGAATAGTTTTTGCTATCCTGGGTTTTTTGTTATTCCATATGAATTTGAGAATTGCTCTTTCTAAGTCTATGAAGAATTGAGTTGGGATTTTCATGGGGATTGCATTGAATCTGTAGATTGCTTTCAGCAGGATGGCCATTTTAACTATATTAATCCTGCCAATCCATGAGCATGGGAGATCTTTCCATCTTCTGAGGTCTTCTTCAATTTCTTTCTTCAGAGACTTGAAGTTCTTGTCATACAGATCTTTCACTTGTTTGGTTAGAATCACACCAAGGTATTTTATATTGTTTGTGACAATTGTGAAGGGTGTCATTTCCCTAATTTCTTTCTCAGCCTGTTTATCCTTCGAGTATAGGAAGGCTACCGATTTGCTTGAGTTAATTTTGTATCCAGCCACTTTGCTGAAGTTGTTTATCAGCTGTAGCAGATCTCTGGTGGAGTTTTTCGGGTCACTTAAGTATACCATCAAATCCTCTGCAAATAGTGATATTTTGATTTCTTCCTTTCCAATTTGTATCCATTTGACCTCCTTTTTTTGTCTGATTGCTTTAGCTAGAACTTCAAGTACTATATTGAATAGATAGGGAGAGAGAGGGCATCCTTGTCTAGTCCCTGATTTTAGTGGGATTGCTTCGAGTTTCTCTCCTTTTTGTTTGATGTTGGCTACTGGTTTGCTGTATATTGCTTTTACTATGTTTAGGTATGCTCCTTGAATTCCTGATCTTTCCAAGACTTTTACCATGAAGGGATGTTGAACTTTGTCAAATGCTTTTTCTGCATCTAATGAAATGACCATGTGGTTTATGTAATGGATTACATTGATGGATTTCTGGGTATTGAATCATCCCTGCATCCCTGGAATGAAGCCTACTTGATCATGGTGAATGATTGTCTTGATGTGTTCTTGGATTCGGTTTGCAAGAATTTTATTGAGTATTTTTGCATCGATATTCATAAGGGAAATTGGTCTGAAGTTTTATTTTATTGTTGGGTCTTTGTGTGGTTTTTGTGTCAGTGTAACAGTGGCCTCATAAAATAAATTGGGTAGTGTTCCTTCCGTTTCTATTTTATGGAATAGGTTGAAGAGTATTGGTATTAGGTCTTCTTCGAAGGTCTGACAGAATTCTGCACTGAACCCATCTGGTCCTGGGCTTTTTTTGGTTGGGAGACTTGTAATGACTGCTTCTATTTCTTTAGGGGTTATGGGACTGTTTAGATGGTTTATCTGATCCTGATTTAACTTTGGTAATTGGTATCTGTCTAGAAACTTGTCCATTTCCTCCAGATTTTCCAATTTTGTTGTGTATAGGCTTTTGTAGTAGGATATGATAATATTTTTAATTTCCTCAGAGTCTTTTGCTATATCTCCATTTTCATCTCTAATTTTATTAATTTGCACACTGTCTGGGTCGTCTGGCTAAGGGTTTATCTATCTTGTTGATTTTTTCAAAGAACCAGGTCCTGGTTTTGTTGATTTTTTGTATAGTTCTTTTAGTTTCCACTTGGTTGATGCCAGCCCTTAATTTGATTATTTCCTGCCCTCTACTCCTCTTGGGTGTATTAGCTTCTTTTTGTTCTAGAACTTTCACGTGTGCTGTTTGGCTGTTAGTATATGCTCTCTCCAGTTTCTATTTGGAGGCATTCAGAGCTATGAGTTTTCCTCTTAACACTGCTTTCATTGTGTCCCATAGGCTTGGGTAAGTTGTACTTTCATTTTCATTAAATTCTAGGAAGTCTTTCATTTCCTTCTTTATTTCTTTCTTGACCATGTTATCATTGAGCAGAGCATTGTTCAGCTTCCATGTGTATGTGGGCTTTGTGGTGTTGTTGTTGTTGCCATTGAAGACCAACCTTAATCTGTAGTGATCTGATAGGAGTCATGGGATTATTTCAATGTTCTTAGATCTGTTGAGGTTTGTTTTGTTCCAATTATATGAGCAATTTTAGAGGAGGTACCATGAGGTGCTGAGAAGAAGGTATATTCTTTTGATGTAGGATTAAATGTTCTATAGATATGTTAAATCCATTTGGTTCCTAGCATTTGTTAGTTTCACTGTGTCTCTCTTTAGTTTATGTTTCCAAGATCTGTCCATTGTTGATATTTGGGTGTTGAAATCTCCCACTATTATTGTGTGAGGTACAATATGTGCCTTGAGCTTTAGTAGGGTATCTTTTATGAATGTGGGAGCTCTTGTATTTGGGGCATAGATGTTCAGAATTGATAGTTCTTCTTGGTAGATTTTTCCTTTGATGAGTATGAAGTGTCCTTCTTTATCTTTTTTGATGACGTTTGGTTGAAAGTCAATTTTATCCGATATTAGAATGGCTATTCCAGCCTGTTTTGGGGGGCCATTTGCCTGGAAAATTGTTTTCCAGCCCTTTACTCTGAGGAAGTGTTTGTCTTTAACATGGAGGTGCGTTTCCTGGATGCAGCAAAATGCTGGGTCCTGTTTATGGATCCAATCTGTCAGTCTATCTCTTTTTATTGGGGAGTTGAGACCATTGATGTTAAGAGATATTATAGAATAGTCATTGTTGTTTCTTGTTATTTTTGATGTTGTTTATATGGCTATCTTCCTTTGAGTTTGTTGAAAGATTACTTTCTTGCTTTTTCTTGAGTGTATTTTCCCTCCTTGAGTTGGCATTTTCCATGTATTATTCTTTGTAGGGCTGGGTTTGTGGAAACATACTGTGCAAATTTGGATTTGTCATAGAATATTTTGGTTTCACCATCTATGATTATTGAGAGTTTTGCTGGGTATAGCAACCTGGGCTGGCATTTGTGTTCTCTTAGAGTCTGTATGAGATCTGCCCAGGATCTTCGAGCTTTCATAGTCTCTGGTGAGAAGTCTGGTGTAATTCTGATAGGTCTGCCTTTATATTTTACTTGCCTTTTTTCCCTTACTGCTTTTAATATTCTTTCCTTGTTTTGTGTATTTGGTCTTTTGACTATAATGTGATGGGATGAATTTCTTTTGTGGTCCAGTCTATTTGGCGTTCTGTAGGCTACTTGTATATTTATGTTCATCTCTTTCTTCAGGTTAGGGAAATTTTCTTCTATAATTTTGTTGAAGATATTTACTGGTCCTTTAAGTTAGGAATCTTCACTCTCTTCTATACCTATTATCCTCAGGTTCTGTCTTCTCATTGCATCTTGGATATCTTGGATGTTTTGGGTTAGGAGCTTTTTGCATTTTGTGTTTTCTTTGACTGTTATGTCCATGTTTTCTATGGTATCTTCCGCACCTGAGATTCTCTCTTCCATCTCTTGTATTCTTTGGTGATGCTTTAATCTATGACTTCTGATTTCTTTTCTATGTTCTCTAACTCCAGGGTTGTCTCCCTTTGTGATTTCTTTATTGTTTCTATTTCTGTTTTTAATTCCTGAATGGTTTTGTTCATTTGTTTGATTGTATTTTCCTGTAATTCTTTAAGGGATTTCTGTGTGTCCTCTTTAATGGTTTCCAGTTGTTTACCTGTGTTCTCTTGTATTGCTTTAAGGGAGTTATATATTTCCTTATTAAAGTCTTCTATCATCCTCTTGATAAGTGATTTTAAGTCTGAGTCTTCCTTTTCTGGTGTATTAGTGTATCCAGGGCTGGCTGTGGTAGGAGAGCTGGGTTCTGATGAAGCCAACTAGTCTTGTTTTCTGTTCCTTGTGTTCTTGCCCTTGCCTTTTGCCATCTGGTTATCTCTGGTGTTATCTGGTCTTTCTCTCTCTGACTGAGGCTTGTCTTTCCTACAGGCCCAGGTGTCAGTGTTCCTTGGAGACCAGTTCTCTTTCCTGGCTATTCCTCCGTCCCTGTGTCTGGAGTCCTACTGTTGCTGGCTTTTCCACACAAGTGGGCAGGCGGGTCGCTCTACCCCTGTGCTGGTTGGCAATGGATGCCTGGTGGCCCAGGCAGAGGTCTCCTCCCATAGGTGGAAGTAGATAGCCTCTTACCTCCCAGCTGTTCCTCAGTCCCTGCATCTGGAGCCTATAGGAAACTTTTTACAACTTAGTAATAAGCTCTATAATCACTTATCTGTCCCTTTTTCTTCCTGCAACCTCTGGACTAGCAGGTTGAATGTTAGAGCCATCATAGCTCCCTCCACGGATGCTCTTCTCCCTCTGCTGCCTCAAGAAGAACCAACAAAAAAGAAGAACCCTCGCCAGGTCTGCCACAATTCAACTTCTTTATTGTTGATAAGTAACAAAGCAATTGAATTTTATATTTTAGTTTTGTACCTAAAAGCAGACAATGATTTCTTATTATTTCTGAGAAATTGTATGTATATCTGGATTGTTTGGGATTCTTTTCATAGATATTATCAAGTGCAAATACAACGTTTTGTCCCTTGATTTAAATCCATATACGATCCAATTCTTCATTTTTTTGTTGAGGTTGTTTTCAGAGAAGAGTACCCATTCTGTTGCTTGCTGGTCTCGAACTCTCTATCTAATGCAGGCTGGGCTTGAGCATATTATCCTGCTGTGTCTAACTCTCAAGAATTGGCACTACAAGTTGTGGGCTATATAATGTCTGATTTCTTTTTAAAGCTACATTCTAGTAGATAGGGTTTGTGTTCCATTTTTGAATAAGCATATGGGGATTATGCGGTACTTGGCTCCTAATCTTAGAACAGATGTAATATCTTCTCACCATTCATTATCATGTTAAACATAATTCATTTTAATGTTTACTTTTATTTCTTTTTTTAGATACTCAAATTTTGGAAGCTCACATCTATTTTTTGACCAAATGCCATATCTTTGCTTCTTTGTTTACCAGGCATACACATAAACATGTAAGAAGCATGCATAGATATAAATAAATTGAAGACCACTATAACACCACCAATTCTACTACTACCATTAGTAATAATAATAATAATAATAATAATAATAATAATATGCTTAGGAAATTTCATAGAAGGTATTAAATGTGAGGATAAGTGGTTAGCGATAATATAAATTTATTCTTGCTTCAATTTCTAAGCTGTACCTAATGCTAATCACTTACTCATGTTTTTCTTAATTAATTCATCTAATATTTTTCATAGTTAATCTCCTGCCATCTTCTTGATTAATTTCCCTAAAAAGCAGCATGATATCTATGATTATGGCATTTCTGGATTTTATTTTATTGATATTGGCTTAATGTTATATTGTTTGTAAACTAATCTTAAATTTAGTTTGCTGTTCTATTTCTAGTTTCTTCAGGTAAAATCTTAGATTATTTTACCTTCTAAATGAAAAAAAAATACATAAAACTCACAAAATAAAATAAAAATAAATCTCTTTATCCTGAGTTTCTCAATGACTTCTTAGATACTACATCAAATTTACAAGAAGAAAAGATATAAAATTTAATTTATCAGAATTAGAAACTTATACATTGTGAACAGCATCAATATTTTCTGTTTATTTTGGAGATTGGAATTTATTTACATTTCTTCTATCTTTCCCCCTCCACACTCTCATACACCCCCCTATTGTTATATCCCTGTCTGATTTTCATTATAGGGTAATATTGATATTATAAAGTGACTTTAGAAATTGATCTTCTCTTTCATTTTTAGACAAAGATTGGTTGTATGGGGAACAGATTCCTATAATTCATAAATATAATCATCACGTCTAGATTTTTTTATAGATTTTTCTTTTAATTTTAAGTGTATGGGTGTTTTGGATGCAGGCATTTCTGTGCACCAATTGTACCTGGTATGTGCAGAGGCCAGAATAAGTCATGACCTTTGAAAATGGAGTTATAGAAAATTGTAAGATGCTGAAAATCAAACTCAGGTCCTCTGGAAAATCATCTGGTGCTGCTGGCCATGAGCTGCCTCCAGCCTCATCAGGAGAAATTCTGTTATCAATCTAATCTTCTTATGATTTGTTTAATTAAAAAAAAATAACAGTTATAGTGAGAGACCTGTATGCTTAAAATAATAAGATAGCAATTAAGACTTAGATAAATGAAATGACATGCACTAGAAGATATATTATTATTTAAAAATTGTTTATCCACCACAATGACCTATATATTCCATACAATATTATCAAAATCTAATGGGATGTTTTATAGAATTGAAAGACAACAAAAACCTAAAACTCATGTGGAACAAAAGACCCAGTATAGCTGAAGCAATTTGAGGGAGAATAATTTAGAAGCCTCATACTTTCCAATTTCAAAGTAATTACAACCTACAGTAAAACTAGACTTGTACATGCTATATTCATATTGGACCTGTCACCAGAAATGAAGGCAACAAAAGTAAAAATATACAAGTTAGACTACATGCAACTCTAACCTTCTCTACAGCAAAGAAAAACAATAATCAACAGACTATAAGAACTATCACAGAAAGGCAGAATATTGCGTTTCCATAGGTTGCCATAACCATTTTAAACCTACTGTGTATTGTAAAGTATATTAAAACTCTTGGAGCACAATAGTAAATTTTCTGTATCAAAAATGGGCAAACCACAGAATAGATATGTAGCTATAGAAAACACTTAATAGAAATATATAAATCAAAATCAAAACCACATAGAATATATGACCTCACAAATGATACAGTAAACAGTATGTAAAAAAAGTTTCAAAGTATGTCATCAGAGATATGGAAAAATCAGGACACTGTATTTGAGAGAGGGTCAGATGACATATTCCCTGTTGAAAATAGCCTATGATTCCTTCAAAATCTTAAAGATAAAGCTAAATGTGTCCATGTTATCTCATTTCTGAATACATATCAAAATGAAATAATATCAATATCTTGAAATCATATCTGTGCTTTCATGATGATTGCAGTTTTCTTACCACCAGAAAAAGTTTTAGTGGAGCATTCTTTCATTTCTTGAATAATGTCTTTTGTTTTCATTTGCATCTTGTGAAATGTTAATACAGATACTTTGCATGGGTGGACATTTAAATGATGTATCTTTTCCATGCTTTTTCTTGTTATAGTATTTATTGCTATTTAAATAAATATTCCCTAACAAATGTCTGAAATTTTTTGATTTTCTTTATTTTTTTACATTTTTATTAAAATATTGGATAATTTTCAATATGGCATAAAAGAGCAATTTTCCTTTGTTATTGTTAAGATAAATAGCTGATTTAAATCTTCAGTACTACTTCTATAGAAATCATTTTTCCCAATGAAAATTAGGAATATCTAGCTCCTATATTCATTGTGTATATAAGCCATGTTAGGATTTTTTCTTTAATTCCACTGATATATTCTCTCTCTTTCTTGCTCTCCTATCACTTTGTTTTTAAGACTTCTCTGTGAGTAATTCTAAAATTTCTTTGTATGAAGAAATTCATTCTGTTAAAAAGACATAAATATTTTAATATAAAATACCTCCTATTTTCATTTGAATTCATGCCATTATAAAATGCCTCTCACCCTCAGAAGCTGAGAAAACTATTTAACTTTACCTGAATCAGTGGTTCTCAACTTGTGGGTCATGAGCCCTGCATATCAGATATTTACATTACAATTAATAACAGTAGCTAAATTCTAAGTATGAAGTAGCAAAGAAAGAGTTTTACGGTGCAGGGTTGCCTCAACATGAGAAATTGTATTAAAGGGCTGTAGCATAGGGAGGTTGGAGACTATTGACCAAAATGAAGATACCAAAAGAAAAAATGGTACTTGCTTCGATTAATATTCATCTTATCCTAAACTTTAAAAGAAAATAGTCATTCAAACATTCATTTACATAGTTGGTTCTGCTGTCCAATTGCAATTGTAGAAATTAATATTTTTATCTTGAGTTAATTACTCAGCAACTATCACCATGATGTGCAAACAAGTATATGGAAATACATAAAATTTATAACTTATGTTGCATATATATTTTTATTTAAAGATAAAGTACCCTGACAAAATATCTTAAATGTTTATTCTAGATTTGGATATGTCTTACATACATTTATGATGAGAAAATCATAATGCAAATAAATACTTGAGTGTATTTTTCAAGCAAGATGGCCAACATAGGTAATATCATTTATCAGCAGTGTAGGATAATACATGTCAAGCCTTCAATGATGGGCATTTTTTATAAATGCTTGAGTAGCATGTGATCCATGGAAACTATTTAAAGAGACATGAAACTTTACCATATGTATTTAAAAAATTATTTATTCTTTTAAAGTATTCTGTGACTAAGAATTAATTTCTCAAATATACTACTGAAGCACACAACTTAGGAGCGAGTAGTTCAAATGGCCTAAATACTTGGACCTTGGCTGGTTCTAGTGGCTCATCAGTAGTAAAGGTTGATTTTATGGAACTTAGTTGGGCCATAAAACAGGGTCAGTGTAGGCATAATCAGTTAAAATGGGTTCATAGGAAAAGACAGTTTTGTTACCTAATACTCCTATTGTCCTCATGAGGACCTAGCAGTGTAAACACAGAGGCATACAGAAAATATCTCTGGGTGACAAGGAAACCAGTAATAGGAATAATGGGGCTGTAACCAAGAGATGTCAAAGTGCTTCCAGAAATCAGAAAGAGACATTGCAGGATTCCCTTACAGATTTCACAAGCACTTGTGTGTTGACACCTTAATTTTAGACTTTCAGCCTCTAGAACTCAGAGATAAATTTCTGTTGGTGGTGCTTTAAACCACTCATTTTGTAGCTCTTTGTTGCGGTAACTCCTGATGATTAATTTAGCAGCTACCCAAGAAGTGAGAAGTGTACTTGCAGACTGTCCATTTCAGGTGAGTACAATGGAGGGGTGCTGGTTAAGAACCGGATCCCTGTAATCCTCCAAGGTTGGGCCATGGATTA
Organism: Rhynchomys soricoides; assembly: GCA_019843965.1. NCBI lineage: Eukaryota > Metazoa > Chordata > Mammalia > Rodentia > Muridae > Rhynchomys > Rhynchomys soricoides. The sequence continues at coordinate 7,319,199 of JADRCH010000175.1, forward strand.
GAACACAGCAGTGAATTCTAACCTTATAGAAGTATTCTCAATGATGGTGATTACAAAATAAAAATACTCAAGGCAAGTGCTAATCTAGCTACTAGTAGTTTAAAAGCACTAAAAGTCATCTTTTTCCCTCTTGCATTTAGGAAGAGAGAAATGGATTCAGGCAGGATTCATTATTTACTATAGGGCCGGTGGTCACACAGCACAGTGTTTTAATGGTAGCAAAACCAGCTATGTTTTGTAACCTTTGAAAATTTTTTTGCTAAAACATTAAAATATTTTATTACCCACTGAAGACAGATATGGAAATTAAAAATGTAATAAACCCAATATTTATTACCCTCTAATTTAAAATATTAGAAAGAGTGTTAAACTAGTTTATTTCTTAGTATCATGACTCATTCCAACACTACTTTCCTCTTGTTGCATAATGTGAAATGTGGAATGAACATCTATCATATGCCTTGGCAAATGGCTACCCACTTTCCTAGGAGTGGGTCCCCTTCCTGAACTGTATCTTTTGAATTTCAATCTCATGAGAAGTTTTGTGAATTTCTTTAGGGTAAAGAGTCTCTCAAGATTTGAACATTTATTTTGTTGTATACAGTTGATTTAAGTTCTACTCCCAGCGATTCCATCTCTATATCTTTGCCCTACTTTTTGATTTGTTATTCAGCTATAACCTTCAGATATTTATTTCAGTAAAATGCCAAATGGCAAGAATGGAATGCTTACGTCTTTTAAAATTCCTGTGTTGAAGCCTAAATATTCATGGCAATGAAATTAGAGGATTATGATGATGTTGGAAAGTAATGTAACAATATTCACAGATAATTCATGAGTGGTATACATAGCCTTATCAGAAGTCACACATGATATGTTAACTCTTATCTCTGTAGTGAGTATGAGGATTCCAGGAGGGAAATATACAAATGAGAAGGAAAGCTTTGATCAGCTATTAGATGCCCATGCATCTTCACTATGGACTTCCCTGGCTTTCTATAACCCAGAGAACTACTGTTCTGTGGTTTATATCTTCCAAGCTATGCTATTGTGATCTGGTAGCCTACCAAGACAGACCCTTCATTGAGAGTCACTGAGGCAAAACGAGTGCATGCTTTGCATTTGCAGGTACACTGACCAACCATATGCACAGGAACAATCACTAGAAGAATTTGAAAGATGTGAAATGATTGGTCAGAGGCCATTATGCACATTTGTCGCTTATAGAAAGATTTGTAGACTGAAAAGCATAGATGCCGATCTGTTCTACAATTGTGGTTAATGTGCCATGATAACTGAAATTTGAACCTTGTGAGAGAGAATTTTCTTTTTGTTTCTTAGTTTTGAGATTGTAATTTAAATACATTTGTCCCTTCCCTTTCCTTCATTCAAGCACTCCCATATACTCCCTGTTCTCCAAATTCATGGTCTCATTTTTCATTAGTTGTTATTGAATGCATATATGTCTTTCTATATACATATATATTTCTAAATATAACCCATTGAGTCCATATATTGTTACTTGTATGTATATTTGCAGGGCTGACCATTAGGCACTGGACAACTAATTGGCATGCTCCTCTCAATGGAGGACCACCTCCCATAATGCTAGCTTTACTCACTTGCCTATAGTTCTTTGTAGGGTAAGGGCTCTTTTGTTTCTCACCATCTAGTTTGGCACGTTCACTGGTGTCACCCTTGTTGAGATCTCATTTGGTGATGCCATTGAGACTTTTTACCTCTTTAGTTGGTGGCATGAACCTGGTAGTGCAGGACTTAAAAATGAGGCAGACTAAAGTCTCATTCAATAGTTAACTCTATTCAGAGCATCAGACAATTTATATGTTGAGGTTTAAGAAATGTCACCTGAATAAAATATACAATCATAAGAACAAGCTACAAAAGTATGATTTTTTTCCTCACAGGTAAATAAATAACAATAGCTGAGGTAATCTCACTTCTATCTGCTATACATGAGAGGAACATAAACACACATTCCAAGAAGAATTCTGTGCTTTAAAGACACTGAAGTCACAAGACTGTTGTCTTGATGCCTTGGAGTTTTCTCACAAGCATTACAAATTTTCACATGACTCCATGCTTGCACTGTGTTTCAACAGCTTCTGATGTTTCTAAGAAACATATTCTCACAAAAAACTCATTGGTTCTTTGGCTCTTAATATCTTTTCACCTCCTTTTCTGCAATGTTCTCCATGCCTTAGGTGCAAGAGTGTTTTCTGAAAATATCTACTGGGCCTGGAATTTTCAACACTGCGTTTTAATTGGTGTTAGTTTTCTGTAATGGTCTCCATCATTTGCAAAGAAAGATTTCCTTGGCTATGTGTGAAAAGTATACTTAAGTATAAGGACAGTTTATTTAAAAAAAAAAAAAAGAAAAAGGTAATGGGTTTGAAAAATTGTGAGAACTTTGAATTAATTAAAATTGCTTATTTATATAAAATAAAGTAAATGAACAGACAACAAGGAACTAGAGACTTTTATCATGAGAAATGGCTTAAAGTTTTGAAATAGAGCAAGAATTACTGAAAACATAGCAAAACACAAAGAAAATATCAATAATAGTCTGATGGGTCTGTGAAATAAATTATATGACATCAGTCTTAAGTTATGAAGAAACTATGTATAATGGAAAAAAAGCTAATGATTTTTTTTATTGTGTACAAATTAGGCAGAAAACATCCACTTGAAATCTTCTGGAAATACTATCAAGTACATTTCTGAGTATGCATGCCATAAGTCTTTGTAATCTTAAACATTCACTTGTATCAATCCTGTTCAGACAATTCAACTAAATACATCCAAAATATATGTCATGATTTAATGGTATTTAAATAATTAATTTAATTTTCTAATATCTGGATTCAATTAGGTTCAGGAATCTTTTCAAGTGGGCCACCCAGGAGTAAACACAAAATAAACTAAAAAAAAGTATAAGGACATATGTTTGTAGATAGTTGTTAGAGATTATGCTGATTTAGTAAACTAGTTATAGATTCTCCAATGCTTCTCCCAAAGACCACCTAACAAGTCTCCCAATTCAAGACAATAGAAGTCCTCTTTCAAGCTTTTTTTTTTTGTCAGAGATATCTAAAAGGCTCTAAAAACATACAGCTGATTGATTTTGCCCTTGGCTACCCCTCCTGGCTACAGATGGAAGGTAAGTTCTTATTGCCAAAGACACCATGAACTTCAGGAATAGGGCCTCAGAACTTAAACTGGTCTTAATTCCCTCTCCATGAAGCCTATATTTTACGGTACCAGAAGGTGTCATACTATTCTGAAAGACAGGAGGCAATCCAGTACCATGGGATGATTTCCAAGAACGGCAGCAGCAATGGAGTGGAGTCAACCAGAGCCTAGAGTACTACAGAGGACAGAGCTGGAGATGTGACCTAAACCTTTGCAGGAGCCCAGAAGATAATGTGTAGATATCAGATATTGGAACAAGAAGCTGTAACATTGAAATTGCCTTAGAGACCTCAATATGTTTGAGATGCCAGAGCTGTGGGATACCTGCTGAAAAAATCTGCTAACAGGGAGTGGAACCATCCCAGGAGACAGAAGTTTGTTGCGGTCAACAAAGATAAAAAAAGAATTGGAGATCTGAAGACTGCTTTAATATCAGGTATAGAGATGCAGAGTTTGGAACTTGCCCAGATGTTTTTCTGTCTTGCTTTGGGGATTACAGTTAAGTAATTGGATAACTCTCAGAAGAGACTTTGAACTGTCGACTTTTAACATTGTTGAACGTGTTATAGACTATGGGACTTTGGAATTGGACTAAATGTACATTTTTATTATGCTATGGCTAGGTATGGCCCCCACGGATTCATGTATTTGAACAAACCAAGGGGTCCAAGGAGTGGAATTTGATGGTTTGTATATGCTTGGTCCAGGGAGTGGCATTATTAGGAGGTGTGACTTTGTTGGAGTAGGTGTAGCCTTGTTGGAGCAGGTGTGTCATTGTGGGTGTGGGCTTTAAGACCCTTCCCCTAGCTGCCTGGAAGTCAGCCTTGTCATAACAACCTTCAGATGACGATGTAGAACTTCCAGCTCCTCCTGTACCATGCCTGCCTGGATGCTGCCATTCTCTCACCTTGACAATAATGGACTGAACCTCTGAACCTGTAAGCCAGCCCCAATTAAATGTTGTCTTTATAAAAAAAAAAAAAAAAGATTGGAGGCAATCAACAGTATTACTCAGTTATGAGATGTATGAACCACATCAATAATCCGCATGTCATGATGTCCCAGTGAGTGCAGTGCAGGCACACTTGCTTTGGGAGAACCAATGTCACTCTACTTGGACTTAAAATCCACTCAACAAAAAGGATGTCATGACTGTTATTAGAAACTCAATGAACTATTCAGTGGCTTTGAAATTGTGGTTATTGGAGAAGAATTTTATTTTTAACAATAATAATCAGAAATTGATAATGGTTTGGCACCATCAAAGAGATGAGTACTGAGTACTTACATATCATAAATTATACACAATATTTCCAGATTTTGTATTGATGAGTAAAGTAAGAAAGTAAAGGAAATATGGAATGCAGTAGTTCTCAAAGTTGGGTCATTAGTGTAGAGGAATAAACATTATCTAAAACTTCTTAGAACCACAGAGCCAAACCTAAGCAGATGAACAAAATCAAACACACTCGGAGGGGATGAGATGGTTATTTTCACAAAGTTTTTGGGCAGTTCTCATTCTACAAATCAAAGACCTCCTGATATAGTAAATACAGGATATTTTGAGGGAACATGAAATAAGAATGGGGGCATACTTTATATTCAACAATAGAGAAGAATCCAGAAATAATAATATTCTGAGTCAAAACTATCTCTTAGAATGAATGGGCTGCTATGTAGTTCTGCTTATAAGATTTACGTCAAACAGACAATCAGACAGACAGATGGATGGATGGATAGGAGATACCTTCCCTACTCCATGTTGTTTAAAGCAAGGAGGATATTAACAGAATTGGCAGAGCAAAAGTTTGAGCTCAACTCATTTTGCCTCAAAAGTTCATGCTTCTTAGTTTCCATCACTGTATTTGTAGTTTCAGGGGAAACCCTACTCTATAATTAAAGGGGTGTGTGGGGGGGGACTTGTCAATAATACAACATTCTTTACATTTTTATTGGAAGGGTTAAAAGAGAGAATTAACGTAAAGTTTACATACTACTGAGGTCTCCTTGCTCTGAATTCCATCCTCTTACAAGATTCTCACATGGAATCCAGGCTCCTATTTCTTGCTATCAACTTTTTAATTATTATATAACTCTAAATATTACATTTTAATCAGTTAAGATGATAAATATCTTTGATATATTCCCTGGTAAAGCCTCATATTCTAATATAACTCCAAATACAATAGGTACCTTATTAAAATTTGTTGAATGATTCTTATCAAACCATCACAGTCACAGAGTTGATCCCATGATCATATCCTAATGGCTAGGCGTCTTCCAGCATATTTTTTTCTGCCTCATCTAAAGTAGAAAAAGCCTGTCTCTGTCTCAGTCCAGGTGTGCCAAAAAAAAAAAAAAGAAAACCAACACGCGTGCGCGTGCACACACACACACACAGACACACAAACACAGAGAGAGGAAGGGAGAGAGAGAGGGAGGGAGGGAGAGAGAGGGAGGGAGGGAGGGAGAGAGAGAGAGAGAGAGAGAGAGAGAGCTGACAGACAATAACTTATAAACACCACTTACTTTCAGAATTTTTGAACGTGGAAGTAAGATAACAGTCATGTTCCCCATGGATTCACTAATCAGATGAGCGAAGCACATTCCAAGGAAGAAAAGCACCATGGTTTTATATGCTAGAAGGCAGAAGGGTCAGAGAACCTATACTATATGAACTTTCATCTTAGTCACAGTTAAATAGATAGTGACCCTTAGGAGCTCATTACTTCTGTTATATTTTATTGAGAATTGTTTGTTTTTCCCCTATAGGGTAGGTTCTGATATCAGTTTATCCTCCTCAACTCCTCCCAGATCCTTCCCATTTCCCCACCCACCCAAATCTACACATTCTCTCTTTCTCATTTAGAATTCACACAGGCTCATCAGTCATTAAAGACCTCACATTTTGATATCACATAGGCCATAAGAAACCACATCTGAACACATTAAGTCATAGCTGTCCATTGTAGCTACATGAACCAAATAACAGAACTTTAGGCATTGATACCATGAATTAAAACTGTATGGGCAACCCCTGGGCCATGTTATTGCCTTAATCTTTCATAGTAGTGAAATATGGCATTGATGAGACATCATACTAGGGCATAGAGAGTGTACACTGTCTTGTAGCTCATTGTGAGGATATTCTAAAAGAGAGGAGAATTCGGAGCATATGATTTTCTTTTTCACAGCATGGAAATAATCATCTTGTTTTTTATGTACAAATAAATATTATTTGAGAACACTTAAACTATTGTTGGTCATGTTCTGATCCATCCAAATTTATAGTTATAAAAGAGCATTGCTACTTTAAGGCTTCATCAATATAGCCTCTTAGTTCACACACCATTCCCCATTTTTTTTATTATTATTAAACATTCCATTCATTTATATCTCAAATGATATTTCCCTTTCCAGTTATCACAGAACAACCCTCCCATCCCTCATCTGCCTCTCCTCCCTTGCCTCTAGGGGTACTCCTCCCCCCCATCCTCTCCTGCCCTACTGCTGATCCAGCATCCCCCTAGGCTGTGGCATCAAACCTTGATGGGTCCCAGGGCCTCCCCTCTTATTGATGTCAGACAAGGCCATCCTCTGCTTCATATGTATCTGGAGCCATGGATCCTTCCCTGTACACTTCTTGGTTGGTGTTCTAGTCCCTGGGAGCACTAGGTAGTCAGGTAGTCAGGCAAACCAACATTATTCTTCCTATGGGGTTGCAGTGCCCTTCTGCTCCTCCAGTCCTCTTGCCAGCTGCCCACTGGGGTCCCTGAGCTCAGTCAGATGTTTGACTCCAAGCATCCACATTTGCATGCTGAACCTCCCAAGGAACAGCCACATCAGGTTCCTGTCAGTAAGTGCCTCTTGGCCATAGCAACAATGTCAGGCTGCAGACAGGATGAATCCCCAGGTTGGGCGGTCTCTGGATGGCTCGTCCTTCAGTCTCTGCTCCAATTTTGTCCCTGTCTTTTCTTTGGACAGGAACATTTCTGGGTCAAAAACTGAGATGGGGGGGGTAGCCCCATCCCTAGACTGGGGACTGTGCCTATCTACTGTAGGTGGTCTCTACAGGTTCTTTCTTCCCTTCTCTGTGAATTTCAGCTGATGTCATCCCCTTTGAATCCTGGGAGCCTCTTGTTTCCCTGGCATCTGGGACCCTCTAGTGGCTACCCCCAAGTTCATTGCTATATGACCCAGTCTTTACTACCATGATTTAAGTCCCTGTTCAGAGTCCTCATTCTCCACAACAAAGACAACTTCCATAATACCAAAATGATTAAGAATGAGGATGATGTTTCACAGAATGTAATAGTGACTAAATCTGTCTCTATCCTGTACAAATCACTAGGACATACTCAATGGAAGTGTTCCTCATACAGAAGGTAGCATTCATTGAGATGTCAACATTCAACACTGGACAAAGTAAAGGCAGCATATTTGGCTTGGAGGAAGTGTAAATCATATTCAAAATAGGAAGTAAAGGCTGTAACAAAAATATAAAAGGAAAGGTCAAAAGTTAGGATAATCAGTGCAAATTAAGGAGTGGAAAAGGAGGCAGATCCAAGAAAGTGGTTCTGGACCAGCACTTTAAAAATGTGATGCCCCACGGTGCTCTCTGCATGATGCTAAGTCTTGCAGGATTAAAAACTTTTTCTTGCATGAATTTTAAATGCTTTGATTTGTACTTAATGACAGGGAACTTGTATATGCCACTCAGTAGAGATGGATTTGTCCAAGGCCCTGCTAAATCAATGCATATTCACTGAAATCTCTTGTCATTGTTCTGTCAGAGAAAGCCCTGCATCCATTCCACCACATGGAGATCTAGCTGGTCCTTATCTGCGTTTGCAACCAGCTGGGACGTTCACTGCCTTCATTATGCCATTTATTTATCAGGAGACAGTTTTCTTCTTGTCTTTGTTTTCCTCGGTGGAAGTTATGCTGCTTTTGTTTGTGCTATAATAGCGAACAAGTTATTTCCTTTCCAACATTAGCAGGCCCATCAGTCACGCACTTTGACTTATAATTTTGAGTGCCTTTCAGCACTTCTAGGACCAAGACAAGATGATATTATTCTGAGCCACTACATTATAGGAGCAAGAAATTCCCTCAAGAGGCCATATAATCCAATCCTCTGACTCCAATTGAACATCAGGTTTTTGAAGAGGCCATCACTTACAGATAAAATCATTCTCTTCACTTTATATTCACATGACATTGATGGGGACTACATTTTCTATGAGACTAAACAAGAAAATAGCTTTTTTGAATACAAAGAATGCCCCTTCTTCCTTCTCTCAAAATTTATAGCTGGGCAGCACAATCTATAAACTAATAATCTCAGTATGCCACAGTTAGAACTTGTGATAGGTAAAGTTCATGGAAGGTATCTCTTCTTTTTTCTTGCAACATAAATTTGTAAGAGTTCAGCTTAAAAATAACATAAATTGTCATATAGTTCTACAAGTTAGGAGTCTGGACACAGGTGAGCTTGATACTCTGGATGGGTCATACAGGGTTAAGGTTCAGGGAGTAGAAAAACATGATACATTCTAGATTTCAGAATCTAGAAGCTTATAATCTTCCTTAAAGTTCCTGATGGTTGAAAATTTACATCTGAAGAAACACACTCAATTTCTTGGTAGATGTCATCTACAAGCTGCTCTTACCTTTCTTTAGAGGGTGGCCCTACTGGGGAGAGAGAAAATAAAACCAACCATAGATGTCTATCAATAGATGTATTGATAATGGATATAGGGGACATATACAATATTAAATAGTATTCAGCTATAAAGAAAATTGAAATTATTAAATTTGATGAAAAATGGCTAGACTTGGAATATATAGTATTAAGTAAGGTAACTCAAATACAGAAAGTAAAATAAAATCCATCTTCTTCCTCAAGTACAGATCCTAGCATATAATGTTTATATGCACATATATATGCAGCTGTAAGTACAGGTACAGTAAACCACCTAGAAAGGACACAAAGAAAGGGTTGTAGTAACTATCAAAGGATAGAATATTTTTTAAATGACATATGAGATGTGATAATACAAAACTAATTGTTTTTCTAGTTTCACTTCTGTCATGTTTTTTTTTTTTGAATGGGCTAAGTCCATAAATATGTACCTGACAGTAAAAGTGTAAAGCTCTAAGCAAAGCTCCATGGTTTTAGAATTGCCATTTTAATTGTAAAGGCATTTCTTGAGAACCATAGAGTTTAGGATTGGGAATGTGTTTGACTGGCTAGCATTATCTAGCTGTATGATGTTTTTAATCTGTGAGTTCAATTACAATGAAGTGATTACAGAACAAAGTTGTTCTCATTGCATAGAGTCTCATTAGCTCCACAGCACATCACACTACCTTCTCAAGTCAAAAATAAGATATATTATGTAGAGACAGAAGAATCAGGAGTTCAAAGTCATCCTGAGCTATAGTAACACATAGCTAGCATGGACAGCATGAGACTATCTTGATCTCTTACATCAATCTATATAGTCTATATAATATATAAGTAATGTGTATTATACTCTATATCATATATGACATATAATTTAATACATATAATATATAATCTTATATTACAATATATTTTATATGTAATATTTTTACTATATTTAAGTAATTATAATGTATTATGCAATATATTTAAGTAAGATACTATTTGCTTACTATAAAAATATATGTAAACATATTTTGTGTATATATTTAATATATAAATATATAACTAAATAAAATAATATTATATTCAATATATATGTTATATTTTATATATTAAGTAAATATAATATAATTATATATAATTAGTATATCTTTATATTATATTATTAAATATTATTATATGACATTGTATAATATATTAATATATAATTATATAATACATGGTATATAATATTAAATATGTATATTTAATTAATTTAATATAAATAATATGTATTTCCTTAGATATATTTAATATTAAATATTATACTTAAGTATCATATATATAACATATAGTTAGTTAAATATATTCAATTACATCATCTATATTACACACACATATACTTAAGCCAATATATTATGATAAATATTATATAATATATTGTACAAATACACACATACACATAACTGCCTCATATAATCTTACCTCCTCTACTTCATTTGGTTGGGTCATTTAAGACGAATTTCCCATTTATAAAAAAATCTCAGTGACCTCAATGGATAATATAATTTTACTTGCAAAGTCCCTTTATCTTTGCATAGTACAGGAATGATATACAGTACATTTCAGATTGCAGGGCATGTGGGAAAGTGGAAAATATTAAGAACCATCTGAGAACTTATTCTATCACAGATAAAAACAAATGTATTCCATATACTAGGTTTCTATGCAGTAAGACCTTCTCAGATATAGTAAATTAAAACAGTAATAGCTGATTATTAGTTCAAAGGACTATAGAGATGTGGGGAATTTGGACTGAATGTGGCAAGGAAATTATTGTATCATTTCATATTTATTCCTTTATATGTTTTTCTAGTACTTGATATTAGGTGGCCTCATAATTCTGGTAATTGGTTTGAATAAGACATAGGTAAGGTATCTTTCATGAAATACCATCTCAGGCTTCCTCAGAAGGTGGAAAATGGATTTCTACTAGAAGTAGAAAGCACACCTCAAACAGAGACTTGTGTTTGGTCTGCTTATATTCACTGGATTAAAGAAAGTACAAGTCAAGAGTCAAACAAAATTACCATGTTTTCTCAAAAAAATCTACCATACCACACCACTGATAATCAAAGGATGACCACTGGATATAAGATCATAAGTGAGTATGCACATAGTATAGCATCACTGCCACACAGTGTACAATCGATTTGTACTTGTCTGGTATAAAGCACATAATGACTCTATAATGTACCTGTAAAAATCTTTCTTCTTAGGTTATTTTTTCAAAATTAGGAAATTATTTTTAATGCTCATATTATCTTGTAATTCTCTGCTGTTTATTTCTTTCTAGCTCCTTTGAATGCAACTTTTCTCCTTGGGAAAAATGCAATTTTAAAAGACACAAACTAGCATTTCTCTATTACCTCATGAAAGACTTTGTAACTACATGCATGCTTATGACCCCTTCTTATGTTGCCACCATTAAAAACTAGCATGTACAATTAGAATATATGATTTTATTCCATCATATTTAAAACTCCAACCAGACATATACTTCTTCACTTAGGACACTGAAGCCATCAGAATTCAAAGCAAATGACAAATGATTCAGCACACTTGACTGTAATATACAAGCAACTCTGTATCCTGATCAAATGGAGAGATGGAGGTGTTTCTTATTGGGTTTTATAGATTGTGAATGGAAACAAAACATGAAGAAGATCCTCTGGGGAAGTTTCATGCAAAGAAGAGAATTGCCAAATCTTCATGGAATGGAAGTATATTGTTGTGGTATTCTAGAATTATAATTATATAAGATCAATATATGAACTTAAAATAGCATGAAACATGCATGGGAGAAAAGAGGATGAGTGAGAGTTCTGTGAAAAGCAAATATCTAGCCTGCATGTTGTTAAGACATTGAAATATACACATCTTGTCATTCTTCTTAGTTTGCTCATGAACCAGATAGGCACAGACATTATCTATACTTGATTTCCCTCAAGACAGCCAGCAGAATTACATTTTAAACACAAGTCCGCTTGTATCACTTACCTGCCTTACAGCAAAACCAAAAGCAATGATTGTACCTAGATTTTCAAGTAATCTTGTCACAATCTAATGGGTAAAAAGCAGTGTACACAACTCTGCTTTGTATGCTCACCTGTTTAATCTATCTGAGTCAATGTCATCCTCTCCCCTCTGCCGGGATAATTCCTCATTGTATTTATCAGGAAATCATAGTTGAGTTTTGTTTTGATTTATTCTTTCTTCTGTTAATTCCTTCCTTGCTTGCTCCCTCCCTATCTTTTCCTCAAATCAGAGTTTATTAGAGATTCCATTCACTTCTCTTTACATCAAATATTTATTTCTTAATTGTCTTCATTGTGCTGAGAATATTACAGGACAAAATCTGTATTCAAGTTATTTATATTCATATAGCATTATCCCTTGTCTTTATTTTGTAGAAATATGCAAATGGCTGACAATCAATGAAGTTTCTGATAAGGTCCAAGGGAATCACACCCACTAGTTCTCAAAGGCACTGATACTAATCTTCTATTCTATTCTCTGGGAGTTGTATGTGCATGTCTCTTGCCTGTCATCCACTGAACACCCAAACCCCACTGTAAGTCAAGGAGAAGGACATAGCTTTTTATGGTGAGGCAGTTAATAGCATCTAGGGAATGACTCTAATCAGCATTGTAGGCCACCAGCTAGATAATCTTTGATTGCACTGAGATATAGATCACCAGTGCCCTTAAATCTTATGGAACAAATCTGATATGTAACTATATTTGCCCCCTTTCACTGTCACAGACAGTTGTATTTGAATGACAGATTATATAATCATACTGAACCTGAAATCATATATTCTTAGATATAGTCTAAGATATAATATGTCTAACCCATGGACTGTTCAAAAGATATAGAATCAACTGAATTGGAGACCACAAATGAAGAATACAGAATATTCATCTTCTCACTTGAAATCTTGTTCATGTTGACATAATATGTTTACAAATACAATTACCAATTTTCTTTGGTTTAATTTTATGGAGCATAAGGTTAAAAGGGGCAGGACAATGATATAATGCTAAGAATAGAAAAGTGTGATTCCTGGTGCATTTTTACATTAAAATAATAGAAGAAAATATAGTCCATGCAAATGAAATGTACAAACCATCTCTACACTGTATTCTATCTTTATGAAAGGATTTCCCCTTTACAAACTTCTCTTGTTTTTTTTTCTCTCTAGTTGAGGTACAAACAAGGAACACAATAGTCTAACAGAAGAGAAATAGTAAAAATTGTAAAGAATCAAAAGCACACCATGAATGGAACAACACCATCTAGAATTACTTGATAGGCTATGTAAATATTAACTTATTTTATAGAAGAAAAGAAGAATAAAATCAAGGACAAATATTATATGAAAGGGATTTTAAAGAATTGGTTCCATGAAATTCCTGCAGAAGTATAGTTTCATCAAAGTGTAGTGACTTGTCCAAAGTCACATTGTTAGAAAAATGAATGGCTTGAAGAGCTTAGGATCTTCATTTTGCCAAAGCCTTCCATGCATATTTTTGGAGCATGGTGTGATAATTGATATTAATTATTCACTTGATAGTTTCTAGAATCACTTGGACCTGAGACTCTGAACATGCCTGTGGGAAATGATCTTGATTGGGAAGATCAACTTTACCTGTGGGCAAAGCTAGTTCCTTGGCAAAAGATCCTAAGTATATACAATGGGGAAGGCTAGCTGAGCACCAACTTATATCGGTCTAGTTCTGTTTCTGATTGTGGATATGAAATGACCAGTTGCTTCAAGATCCTGCTGTCTTGAGTTCCTTACAATGATGGAATATGCCCATGGATTGTCAGCCAGAATGAACACTTTCCATCATTAGTTGCTTTACCATAGTACTTTGTCATAGCAAACGAATGAGAACTCAGATGCAAAGACAGCACTAATCACTAAGGGAAAGATAAATTATAGAAGCACATGGTTATAGAGCTCTTCCCCAACACTAATGCTGTGAGCCTATGTGATATTTTATAATGGGATATTTACAAGTGCCCATGTCACACAGTTTAAACACTTTAATAAGAGGATCCCTTAAGATAATAGCTGCCTTTTATAAAAACTCTTTTTGACTTCCACTTCCCATAAACTCACCATGTGTACCATAACTAAATGATAGTGACAGCTGACTATTCTCCATGTGATGACCAGAACATGCTTCTCTAGAATACATGGTAACACTTGATGACCTTTCCTTTCAAAATCCAATTGGATTTACACTAACTGCTCTTCTTCTATCACAATTTATTAGCACATATCTCTTGTTCTCACTGCACATATCTCTTGTTCTCTCTGTTCTTCCCTGAAACTGAGCCACGTGGTTTGCGTTCCCCCACTGTCACACTTATTACCCTACACTGGTGGATTGTTAGAGACAAATGTTATCAGGTCTAGAAAATGTTAGAGTGAGCCATGTCAAATGCCCTGTGTCTTAGGACCATTAACAAATTCAATTCTTTTTCATTTTCTTGACCCAAAGCAAACAACACAATAACAACAACAACAACAATAGCAGCAGCAGCAGCAGCAAAGAAAATTAAACAAACATGGAATATAAATTAAACAATACTACAGAGTTATTTTGAGAATTAAGTAAAATAATGCCAGGAAATAATTTACCTCCATGCATAAAAATCAAGGAAATGAGTAATAAGAACATTTTTCTGACTAAAATTTAAGAAAAAAAAATGTTTGTGTGTCTGGAACTTGCATGGAACCTATCACAAGTCTAAAGAATTTCAATTACCTATCTAATTTCCGTCTACTGTATAAATTCAACTCTTGAACAGATGAGAAAAGACTGAGATTATTTTAGAATTCACACTAGTAAATAATTATTAGTCTTTTCTTCATGCTTGATCTAAAAATTGCCCAGATAGGTCCTAAGATGACTGTCTTACCATCAAAGAGAGACGGATCCTCAAACTTTGGCATGGGCTTATCATATGTGACCATTTCTTAGAAGAAAAACAACAGAATCTTACACATTCAAAAAATTGGTATCTACATCAACAGAATTGATTCTTGGCCTTCCCTTATTCTTTAAGCAATGAGATATCACTCCTAGATAATATATGTTGCATGTGGGTTGCTCTCCTGCCAAAACTCTCAGAATGAGCCATGATACCAGCTCCCACCTAGCTTCCCTTGAATCCATGGATAAAAGAAACACACACACACACACACACACACACACACACACACACACAGAGAGAGAGAGAGAGAGAGAGAGACAGAGAGACAGAGAGACAGAGACAGAGACACAGAGAGAGAGACAGAGAAAGACAGAGACACAGAGAGAGAGAGAGAGTTCAATTTCAGTTTGCCTTTTGACACAATTGCTGGGAGCGTCTCATCCCCTACCTGGAGAAGCATGTCCTTATCAATATTCGTAGCTGCACACCTCCCACCTGCCCTAAACTTTAGTTGTTCAGTTATATCCTCGACCACCTGCCTGTAAGAGCTGCTCCAGGCCATTACTGGGCCTGAAATCTCACATGACTGGTCACCTTTTCTCCCTCAGAAATGGGGCAAACTCTCCTCTCTTCTCCTAGCCTTTCCCTGCTTACCTCCAGGGACCCAGAAGTCCCATCTATCCCTTCCAACTAGCAATTTGCCCATGGCTTCTTTACTTACAGCTCAAGAACCAATTGGGGAGCAGGACCTAGCATCAGAATGACCTCTACAAATATCCGTTCCTCTCTCTACTCTCATCTCATTGTTCATGAATTCTTTCACACATGGAATTATTTCATTCATCATCTTACTCTGATTTCTTGAGAGAAATTGCACTTAAGCTACTAGTTATGCTAGAGCTTTGAAATGACATTTCATAACTACAGACCACATTAGTTCTCAATTCTTTGCCAATCCCTGTATATCCAAAGGCAATTCCATGAAGCTATCCTGCTGTCAGAGTCTTCTGCCTTTACTCATGTTGGAGGAAACTGCAATAATAAAAATGCCTGAGATATATTTGTAACATCACTTCCACTCTACTTTGGGGATGAGAAAGACACTTGCAGGTCAGGAGCATTGGAAAGGGAAAAATCTCTTAGGTCTGGAACAGAATTATTAGAAAAGTAACTATATGGTACCAATCACAAAGATAAAGGCACCAGGAAGGAACCTTCAGACCAGCTATACAACCAGCTCAGCTTTAAACTACTTAAGATTAACTTATATGACTGATATTTTTTCTACTTCTCCAAATCCTCATGAGCTGCATTAAATATTCCTCAGAAATATCAGTCAGTAGGGTCATCCTAAAGGAAAATACATAAATTTGGACAAAAAAATTCACTGAAGCCCTGAACCTTCAAAGTTCCTATGATTCTACCAACTAAACTAATAAATGCATTTTGACACATTCATGTCCTTGGACAGAACTCATTCACATTTATAACAATGCTGAGGAACTCAGACCTGAGCATTTCTGTACTTTCCAAAGTCTTCACAAACTCTGAACTTTATTAACTCCATATAATCATTTTGACTCACATATTCCTCTAATAGTTAAGTTCACAAAATCTCAGTATGTTGAACTCTAATTTCTTATAAGCAAACACTGACCATGAAAGATGATAGCTACCCACATTATCTTAGTATAAATTAATGAGCTAGTGAAAATAAAGTTAATACTCAATGTCTACCTAACATGGACTCCCATGGAGGTTACAACCCTACATAAATGCTTTCTGCTGACAGACATCATATTAACAGTAATATCAAACAAACCATTGCCAGGATATTCATACTGATGATCAGCAGTCATGTGCTCCTTGCTGAAAAGCCCTTTCCAGAATGACAATAGTAGGTGTATAATTCTTGTTAATCTTCTAGATGTTAGCACCCACTGTGTGTGGAACAAACACCAGCAGAAGTTGTCAAGACAGTCTCATTTAGCTGAAAGCCCATATGACCAGAGAACATCCCATAATCTGAGGGGTAGCAGGATGGACATAGGATTGTCCAAATTCTATAAGCATGGACTATGCATGGAGTTAGAGTGGTAAATATCTAACAAAACATTCATCATATTCCATGATAGGAAGTGTAGCTATGGTTGCATTAAAATATATAAGGGCAATTGTTTTATTCACTAAGATTTATGAAAGCAAATTATGTTAGTTGCACAATCTGTCTTTGAAAGGTATTGATCCACTTATATATGATTTTGATGGAAATAAAAGCTATTCTTTTAGGGATCATGGTGTCATACATCAACTAACAACTCCCTATAACACTAACATGCACCCATAAACACACACACAAACACACACACACACACACACACACACACATGCACGTACGCACGTACACGCTTCTTATATATTAGTAGTATACTTGATTTGAATATTTTCCCATATTAGTTGTAGATATAGGCAGTTGATAGACAGGTAATAGGTAGATATAGAGATGATAGATAGATAGATAGATAGATAGATAGATAGATGATAGATAGACAAACCAATAGATAATTGTGACTCAGGTTTGTAGCATTGCAGTTCAAGGTGCTGTGTGTTAGAGAAGAGTGGAAAGAATGATGTAATACCTGACTCTCCTTCAACCCTAGGAGTTACAGCGGATAATACGAGCAACTGCAGATGGGGTCCTGTTTTCTTACTACTGTTATACAACAATACCATTATCTTCCCTCAGTCTTCATAAGGTAAAGAAATGAAATCTGTTCATCAGTAGCTTTAACATCTACAGTGGATGCAGAAGTTACATAAAAGTTATTTCAATTTTTTGAGAATTATTCAGGAAGCCTATCACTTGTGATAAGACTTGAAGAGCCTTTTTGAAATCTCTAAGCTATTGAAAACTGGGAGGGTAAAAACAGATGAGACTGTGCACACTTTAATTTTTAATTTATGTGATAGTTAAACAAGATTAATCATGTTTATTTCTGATTACAAATGCAATCTTCATTGCAAAAGCATTTAAAATTATGGATAATAATAGATAAAAATTACAAATTACTAAAGAATAAATGAGCACTTGAAATTTCATAATTGAAGTTTCTAGATTTCTTTCCATTCAACAATTGCATATCAATTTTTATGATTTATTTTTATTCATGGCATTTATATGTGTATATGTGTGTCTGTGTAAGTGTGTAGGCACTTGTATGTGGTTGTCTGCCAACACTGCCTTCATTAAGATCTCTTGGAGCTGGAATTACAGGCATTTGTGAGATAGCAGACTTCGGTGCTGACTTATGAACTCTAGTCTTCATGAGAGAACAGCAAATAATCTTAACTATAGACCTAACTCTTTGGACCACACATGATTATCTTTATAAAAGTGAGTTGTTCTAATGTTTTGAATCTGACTTTATCATTTGAAATTCACCTTGAATATGTTCTATACCATTAAATATTTTCTCAGCAATAAGAATTCATAAACTATAATTTATGTGCACAATATCCTTTTATTATTAAGCTGATTTTTTTCCTCTGAATTTATACTACCACAAATAATGCTGAAGCAAACTTTCTAAAAGAAAAAAAATCCTTTCGCAAATATCTCATTATTTTTTTATGTAGATTTCCAAAAGTGAAATTACTAGGCCCAATGCCAAAACTGATTTTTAGGACTTCAGTACATGAATACTTTGAAATATTCTTAGAATATATTTAACATTTATTTGGAAAATAAATGACTTCTGTGTTGCAGAGCATTATGGAGAGCATGCAAAGATCTAATTCTTATTTACTCCAGAGAAAGTTACTAATCTTTCCAAGGACTCTTAGACAGTGAGACCAAGATTGAGATTCCTGAGGTCTCTATGCTTAATCATTATCTTTCTAGTTGCAAAGAGTTCTGTTTTAACTATCAGATGTGGTGTGGTAACTAGGAAAGTCTACATGAAATGTAAGCATTGCCTCTGTTCCTCTAAGGACAATTCAGTTAAGACCACAGAAGTACACTGTACACCTCTGCACACCAGCAGGAGAAAAACAGACCAACTCAGCACCTACTCATACACTTTCTAAAGAGAACCAGTGGGTGAGACAGTTCTCTCTTCCTCTTGAAGCTATCTTATCAGAAGCTCCTGTGGATGCAGAGGAATTGTTAGCATAAACTCTCTCATAAACAACTCAGTCTGTTGAACTGCCAAAATTAAATTTCTTAATTTAGCACTTTGATTGTTAAAACCTTTCTTCTCTCTTAGTTCCAAGTCAGGTATTTAGAAAACTTTTCATTTATTAAACAGAGTAAAACTTCTTCTAAATCATATTTCCACTCTCTGGGAAGCATTTCTTCAGTAGCCTACCTCCTGGTGCAGTGAACATCATTTTGGGGATAGGGACCAAAGAACTTCAGAAATTCCTTTAAAGAGGGACTCCAAAGAGGATGATTCTTATTTTATCACAGGACTCATGCTCTCCCAGAAAGCCCTTAAAACCATCAACAGCCCCTGGTTTTTTGTTTTTTGTTTTGTTGTTGTTTTGTTTTTTGTTTTGTTGTTTTGTTGTTGTTTGTTTTTGTTTTTTGTTTTTGTTTTTGTTTTTGATTATCTGTTGTGGCATGTCTTGGGGATGGGAAGAAAATGATTTAAATTGGAAAATCACAAATGTTGCCCATTCATGACTTCTATGTAAATAAAAGATGAATGAGGTTAGAGCTAAAAGACATGCTGACCTAGTCAAGTCGTTTGAAACCATCAGTGTGCTCGAAATATAAACTATGTTCTATCAGACTCACTTGGCAAGAATAAAGCTGCTGCTACAGATTTTGAAGCAAATTGAAGCAAGCATTATTAAATACTGATCAGAACCATGAATATTGGGCAGGTCCATATCCTCAATTCCCCAAATACAGTGCCAGATTATACTAGTCAAGGACACAAAAAGGCAAAACTCTCGAGGCTACATACTGTCCACCTTTGTCCAATCATGAGCAAGCATACATCTGATATACTTCCTGCCTATCTATGAACTGTCTGTGTAGTTGAGCTAATCAAGCTTGTTTACAGAGATCTTGTAATTTTACATGAACAACAGCCCCCAGAATTTTAGGAAGTTATATGTCCTTGGGTAAATGGAGCTTCCAGGTTAGAGCGTTTTTATTTTATAGATTTCTTAAACACAGTAATTTAAAGTTAAAGCATAACTTCAGCCATCACATGTCCATACTGCAGGCTTGTAAGAGATAAATACTATGTTTATTTCATAGCTTAGTGAAATTCCCAAGTTCCCTTTCAATTACATCAAATTCTGGTAAACTAATCAGGTAGGGCAAGGGATCCAAAGCAGTGCTATGTGAGCATCTTTGTTTGGGGCCATGGAGTTCAAAAGAGAGTTGCATTTTTCTCCTTGTTGTCATCCAGCTGGAAGCTATAAATTGAAAGTAAGTGGAGGCTACTGGATACCCCAAGACTGGGCCATTTGACTAAGAAATTCATCCATGTCTTCATGGCTAACCCATAAGAATGTCCCCAGATAAATCAGGAGCACCCAATTTCCAAGGACCATTCCTGCTAAAAAGAACCTCTGCCTCTCCTCCTCTCCTTCCCCTCCCTCTTATGTTTCTCAAACATGAAATCTATCATAAAATCTATTTCCCCCAAATTTCATTCTTCAACTTTGTAAGGCAAGGACCCTGAAACTGTAGTGATGGGGTACCTCTGGTAACCACTGAGTCTTCTGGGACCTTTCCTCCCCCAAGTCAAGCTCACTAAGAACCAAGGAAGACTTTATCAAGGTACCCTATTATTCTCTTGTTACTGCTATTTTATTAAGTTCATCTTATTGGGAAAAAAATATAATTGGAATGATCAAATATACAAAAATGATTTTTAAAATGATAAAATGGTCATTTTATAAAAGATAAATATTTTGAATAAAATCAGTGTAGGACAGCATGTCTGATAATTATATGCCTTACTATTTTTCAATTATAAGCTTCATAATGTAAGGGATCAATGATGATCATGAGCAGTCAAAGTCATGCATATGTAAGCATTGTTGACTTCACATATTGTAAACTAATCAGGTAGGGCAAGGGCTCCCATTACAGTGAAATAATACCTGTGTGGGACACTATGGTGGAGAACCTGAGACTACCTTTGAAAATGGGAGAGGAAGGTCGCCTGGATGCCAGCATTCTTGAACACTTGCAACTGGTGCTACAAGGCCAAAAAAAGAGGCAGAGATCTCACACTGACATTTAAGACAACAGGACAACCATGAGTCTCCCACAAGCGTGGAAGATAAATTTGATTAAAGCCATGATGCAAGTTGAAGATAAAGTAGCTGTGCTCTGCAGATTTCTGAGTGACAGGCTCCATGGGTGGCCCTGCTGGCCTTGAAAAGACAAACTGTATTTCTAGTCATTGTGGAACAGACTGTAGGTCAGAAATGAGCCCCTTTAGCCACAGTTGAATGAGTGGATACAGGCTTGTCAGATGTGTCTGCATTCAGGGATGAGAACACTGATGAACATACACTGGCCATCTTCTGCATTCTTTAAAATTCTAGACATCCAGGAAGAAAATCCGTAGCTCCAGGACTTAGAAATCAGTTTCTGGATGTACTTAGGTTTTGTGAGGATGAATGCAAACGTCCTCCAATTGTCTGCAAAAAGATTCTGCTTGTCTTAACCTGTCCCTAACAATGCAGTTGTCAGCAAGTCACTGAAACTACTTTGTCAGGTTCTGCCCTGAAGCTCTTTATTATTATTGCTAGTCATTTATACAAAACATATTTTTATTTTAAATTAATTTTCAGAGTTAGCATAACTGACCTGTAATTCCTTATGACTGATTTCAATACACTGGTTTTATATTTGGCATTTATAATAATGAGTTCTATTCTCTTTCATAAAAAAACTTATTGTAAAGAGATCTAAATCTACTCTTAATTGGATATCTCTTTTTTCATATCCCCTGTCTAGTATATTATTGGAGAGAAACTCTAATAGGAATTTAAAAGACAGTATGTTTTTAAATCATCACAAACACAAACTTAGGGATGAGAAAAGAAAAAATTGACAGTTATGATAAAACATGACAACTACGACTTTGGAAGTAGTAATAGACAGATGGAAGTGCATCTAATTTTCCACAATTATAGACCACTGGATCTGATGAGTAAAATGGGTCTATACCTATTTTCAGTTATGAAACTAGCAACCTAGTGCTCAGGATAATAAAATAACCAGATCACGGCCGGCCAGCTACTGTGAAGCAAAAACAAACACCAGGGGCCAGGTTTGTAGAATTTAGTTATATTGCATGAACTTACCAAAGTTATGAAATAGAACTTAAGCTTTTATTTATATTGTGGTATTTTTCAAATACTTTTAGAGAAATTCACACGTTATACTTTGGGGCAGAAATATGTCACTTCATACTAGTTTTAAGAAAGTGGATTTTAAAGATGAATAGCTACAATGTTCCTTAAAGAATATACTTTCTCCCCAGTGGACTTGTATAATGAGAAGTCACATAATTAAAAGTTCTTTGGCAGGTATCATAAAAAAAAAAAAAAAAAAAAGCCATCTGCTACCTGAAACTATGAACCAGGACCCTGAACAGTCTTCTCTCCAGAGAGCTCAAAGAGAGTACAAGAAGCATTAAAAGGAAAACAGCTCAAGGATTAGAATGTAACAGGGCTCATGGTTTTAAGAGTACTAATGAAACAAGAGATTCTGTAAGGAAGTATTCAGGTTGGATAAGTGTAACCTGGCTGGGTGTCTGAAACTTATTCCAGAGAACTGGAAAGACGATGTGGTTGAGTCACTACAAATCCATCACCATAACTGAGAAATTAACTTCAAATTCTTATCTAGTAGCTTTCAAAGTGTCATCACTACACCCATGCATCTCCCAGATATATGTCAACATGCATAGGACAAAATCAACTATGGAGGCTCATATAAATACCAAGTGTCAAAGGAATAACATAGAGTATAGAAAAGAAGGGAGTAAAGGAAGAACAGCATTTGAGTAGGGTGTTCTGTAAGCCAGGCTATTTGTATAGAATTATATTAAAGTTCCTCAGGAAGCATGTGAGGCAAATAGCACAATTCTCCCTTTGCCCATAATACAGCTTAAATTCAGAAGAATTAAGTAACTTGCCTTAGGTCATAAAACCAGGAAGTGACCAGGATCAGAATAAAATCCATATAATCTGAGTTGAAGAAGTTCCTCTGAACTAGAAAAAAAAGATTGGCAGCCATTGTAGAAGAATACACATTCTCATGTGTATAAAAACAATGTTCAATGATAGATACATAGGATAACTGACATTTAGATATACAACAATAGATCAATAGCTGTTAGAAGATATAAAAGATAAACATATTTCATAGATTGATAAAGTAAGGGAAATTCTTTGGAAATAATTAATGCTAATTTTACATGATAACAAATAGGTAAAGTACCTACCTTGATTAATTTTTCCTTTAGAACATAAGTTATTGTTATTTCAAAAATGGTAACTAGATAAGTTAGTAATTTCTAGAGACCATAATAGTCATGCTGAATGCAGAGAAAGACACACTCTAAGATGTCTAAAATTACCCCAATATCCTGGCATTCATTGCTTTTTTTACTGTTTGTCCCTTGTTGTATCAGAAGCTTTCAGATAGACTTCTAACTGCTGTAACATGATGGAAGTATTGAGCTTTACAGTTACAATGGATTAGAATATATAAAAGACTGTTGCTATATGCCTACCACTCATTTCTCTGCTGTTCTTAAAGAAGCAAGCTCCTATACTGTATGTTGTCTATAAAGATGATCCAAAGGCAACAATTAGGACAATAACTAGCAGTAGAGGGCTGTCTTCTGTGACAGGAAAAGCATGCAGTACAAGTCCTATTGCTACAAGGAAGGCCATTCTACTATGATGAATATGTGAAAAAGCTCTTCTAGTTGAGTCTCCACTTTCCTATGATGATTGCAGCTGAGTGAGATTCTGAGGCAGAGTAAGTCATTGCCAGTCTTTGAACTCATAAAGCTGAAACAACACTATGTTGTTCTAAGCCACTGCACGTTTTGGTATTCTATTATATTGCAGATACAATTTTGCTTAGCCATGCTAGAAAATCATAAGGAGATTTAGTTATGAAGGAATTTCTCAACTATTGCACTTGATTTTCTCCAGTGAAATTTCTAATAGTTATGGCATTTAATGACATATATGAGTTAGTGTGCTTTCTGAACTGTTAATAACACATGAGATTGCCATCAGAGACAGCTTCCCTAAATAATTCCTCTCAGTAGTATATTTATATTATATATTCTTCCACCAAATTTCCATTCTGTTCTCCAGTAGCTCATCTACTATAGCTGTGATCTGGCCATCTGGAAAAAAAAAAAACACATAAGACTGCCTCCAGTTAACTAGAATGAGTATGCAATTTGTGTCCCAGTTCAAACATTTACACGAATGCAAAGGGCACTATAAATAACTGAAGGAGAAGTATAAATACAG
Source organism: Rhynchomys soricoides (assembly GCA_019843965.1). Taxonomy (NCBI): domain Eukaryota; kingdom Metazoa; phylum Chordata; class Mammalia; order Rodentia; family Muridae; genus Rhynchomys; species Rhynchomys soricoides. The sequence goes on from JADRCH010000175.1 coordinate 7,343,602, forward strand.
GCTGCATTTAAAAAAAATAAACCCATATGCACAGCCATCATCTTTTTAACCTATGTCAGCTTCACTAATAAAAGCTGTGAGAATCAGACTTTGTTTTACAATTCCAGTGTAACATATTATGAAGTGTCCATCCATTACAACCACAATAGTAATATTCTTCCAACTGGACTACTTCTTACTAGTCAATCGAATCTTAGTATGGAGTTAAATACTTGAGATGCATTTGGTCCTGCTCTGTGATTTTATATTGGATAAAAATATAATTAAGTTTTTCCCATAAATATACTGATGATCAGTCACTGATCATAATGAGAAAGTAAAAGATTTACAATATTAAATACACATGAGATTGAGAACATGGGGACTACTCATTCACTGCTGGAACGAATATCCTGTTGTGTGATCAAACTTAAACCAAGACAATGGGAACAACTTAACATATCCACAAAAATCAATGTGTTGGAGGCAGTAATAAAAGGCTCCAAAGAAAAAAGCAAATCCCCTGGATATATTCACGATTAAGTTCTACCCAGCCCACCAAACCCTTAAAGAAGAGGTAATACCAATGTTCCTCAAACTGCTTAATAAGGTATAAAGGAACTAAATGCTGCTAAATTTATTCTATAGAGTCAGCATTACACTATATGACAAACCTGATAAGTGTAGTGCAGATATGTACAGTTGCTTCCTTTGATAACCAGACATAAGTGATAGCTATAAAATTTTGGCAAGGCAAATACAAGAAAATACCATATCAGACAGCCAGGATTAATTAGTATCCTTACAGGAATATAAGGTTTGTTCAATAGATGCATATCATCAACTGTAATATACATAGATAGACTTAAATGTATACCATCCACAGTCATCTCAAGCAATGCAGAGAAAGGCCTTGACATAGTACAACATGACTTCATAATACAATCCTGAAGAAGCTTGAAATAAAAGAAACCGTTTTCATCATAATAAAGATTATGTATGATAACCTTATAGCCTACTGTATAACAAATGGGGAAATATGAGCATTGTTTCAAAAATCTGGATTGAGACAAGGATGTCAATTCTTTCCACTTTTTGTAATATAGTGTTCACACTCTTAGCTAAATCAACTTTCAAGATAAATAAATCAATATAAATAGAAAACAAGAAGTGAAATTATTCCTATTTATAGAGCACCTAAACCTTTATTTAAAATATCCTGAAGCTATTAAAAGTAAACAAACAAAACAAAAAACAAGAAAATGTGAGACTTAATAAAGACTTTAATCAATGCAGAATATCATATCAACAGACAAAAATCAGTAGTCTTTTTTAAAATTTGCTTTTCTTTATTGTCAGTTTGTTTTGTTTTGTTTTTTTTTTTATATCAGTAATGGGCTTACTGAGAATGAAATCAAGGGAAAAAAGTCTTATTCATAATCAAGTAAAAATAATTGTTACTAAGCCTATGAAAGTTTCAAAAAACTTAAGACACTGAAGAAATTAAAGAGATGCTAGGAGATGGAAAAATTCCCCAATGATCATGGGTGGCAAAATTAATATTGTGCCAATGTCAATACATCTGAATGTAATCTATATGTTCAACAAATTCCCCATTAAACTTCCATGTAGTTCTTCATAGAACTGGAGAAAACTATTATAAAATTCATTTGGAAGAACAGGAGAAAAGAAAATCTAAGGAAATCCTCAGCAAAAAGAGCTCAGCAATAACATCACTGGATGCTAAGATAGAGAGCACTCGGGTTCAATCACAGCATCCACAGGGAGGTTCATATTCATGTATTACATCAATTCCAGGGCATCTGATGCTCACATTTGGTCAATGTTGTCACCAGATACAAATGTGGTACATAGATATGCACATAGGCACAATATCCATAAATAAAACAAAATATAAGGAACAACAACTCTGAGAAGACTAATTTCAACCTATAGAAGTATAAAACTTGATCTATACATTTAATTTTACATAAATTGATATAGACCTGAAATTTTGAAATGTTACTCATTATATTAATATAAGGCCTGAAACTTTAAAACTTCTGGAAGAAAACATGGAAAACTCATTCAAGATAAAGTGATAGGAAAGGGTTTACTGAAAAGGACCCCAATAAAATAAGGAATCTTCTCCAGAATTGAAAAATGAGATTATATGGAGTTCAAAAGCTTCTGGAAACTAGCAAACAATTGCCAGAGTAAAGAGACTGCCCACAGAATAAAAATCAACCTTCCTTAACTCCACATCAGACAGGGGATTAATATGTATAATATATAAAGAATTGCAAAATTAGGCACCAATAAACCAAATCCTCCAGCAATCAGTGGGATAATGACCTGAGTAGATATTCTCAAAGTAAGAAACCCGAATGGTCAATAAATATTTATAAAAACATTTGACATTCTTAGCCATTTGAGAAATGTAAATTAAACTATGTTGAAATTCCATCTCCTTTCAGTCAGAATAGTTGTCATAGCATAAATAGATGAGAACAACATCTAGATGAGGGTGTGAAGAAGGAAGAAATCCTGTTCACTGGTAGTGGAAGTGAATACTTATATATACACTATGGAAATTACTGTGAATGCTTCTAAAAAACAAAATAACAAAAGTACCATTTGACACAGATACATCACTCCTGAATAAAGACCCAAAAGATTCCTAACCAATATAGCACAAGGTACTTTTGTATCAATGCTTATTGCTACACTATTCACAACAGACAGGGAAGAGAACTATGCTGAATGTCTCCAGCAATAGAAAAATGGATAATGAAAGTATAGAACATGCACAGTGGAATGTTATGTAGTTAAAAGGAAAACTTAAGTTAGGATATTTGCAGGAAATTGGATGTATATTGAAGTGATTATGTCAAGCAACCTAAGCAGTCTCTGAAAGGCAAATATATTATCTTTTCTCTCACATGTGGAAACTGGCATATATGTATATATGTATGTGCATATGTATATATGTATATAATGTGTATGTATGTGTGTATGTGTGTATATGTGCATATGTATGTATATATGTTTATGCAGATGTATATGTGTATACGTGTATGTGTATGTATATGTGTGTACATGTATATGATGTATATATGATATGTATATGTATATATATATACTATGTATGTACACATAAATATATAGTATGTATATACATATATACTTACATATGTACAAGTATATAGTGTGTGATATAGTGTGTGCATTTGTGTGTGTGTGTGTGTGTATGTTTATGTAAGTTACAAACAAAGAAATGGTACTAAGAGAGGAAAACATAGTTTTCACGTGAGCTATAAAAGGTAATATGGAATATATACAATAAATCAGCAGAAAGAGGCATTCAGTAGGACAAGAAAGAGAACCAAGTTAAGAAGATAAGAGGGCAGAGAGTAGGAGAAATTAATGAGAACAAGGTGTAACAGTACATTATGTATAAAGATGCCATGATGAAGCCCATTACTCTGCATTTGCATAGTAACCCAATAAATTAATTTATAAAAGGAATGCATAGTATACCTGATATAAACAACAGTTTGGCCTCTTCTTATATATTGAATGCATGATTCATATGTTACCAAGAAAGACTACCTTCAAATATTCATGTCTACCCAAGGACTTTAACAAAAATATCCTATCAGTTGTACAACAGTAGAAAGCTACAAATATCAAAAATATCTACTAGAAAATAACAAAAAGATTGTGATATCACCATAAAATGCTTTGTAACCAACTGTGCTTTGTATTTAAAAGGAATGAACTACTGATATGCACACCATATGTGCATTCCACAGACTTAATTCTGAATATTAAGAAACCAGAAAGCACAAAGTTAATTCATTTGAAGTTCAACATTTGAAGACAAATTTGAAGTAATACATTTGAAGACAAATGTATTAAAAGTAATATACATCAGTACAAGGACTTTGGAAAGAGGCATGACAGCACTTCCTGGGAGATACAGTGCTGTATATCATAAAAGAAGTGTAGTTGGATACAAAAGCATTATTTTGTTAAACTTCCAGAATTAATGCATTTACATGCATACTTATATTTTAGCAACACACAATAAAGTGATGGCATAGGGGAGTGGAATAACAACCAGTTTGTTATTCTGGACATTATCTTGAGAGGAATGCTGCTATAAAGCAGGTCAAAGTTGGAGAGAAATACGAATGATCATTTATCTGAAAAACATGTTTTATGTACAATCCTGAGAAGAACTCATCTGTTTCTTGGAAAAGAGAAAATGAGAGGAACCGCAATCTTTAACTTTTGATATTTGAAAATTTGGAAAAAAAGGCATATCTTCTTAAGCTTCACAGGGATATATTGGATGGGTCATTACATCTGTATGAACATGACAAAGGGTGTTCTGTAGCACAGTGTTTGGAGGTTAAAGGGACTTGGGGAAGTAGAAAATTCCCCATCAGTGATACTATTGCAATTTTTTCTAGATGTTTCAAAAGGAACATTTTCACTGGTGGAAGGTTAATTCTTTTTATGACATTATGATGCTCTGTTTTGAAAGCTAAAATGCTTAGATTTCATCTGATGATGGGCTCAAAGGGATATATTATACACACTAATAAGCATCAGTAAATGCAACAGTCTAGTGTTCTGTTAATGGCTTCCACAACCTACTTAGACTTTTTAAGGAATCCCCACATTTATGGCTCATGCAGGCCTATTATTTCACATAAAGCCCATTATTTATTTTGCTCTTGAAAGAGAAATCACACTTCTAATTTCTAATATTTTTTACTTAAAATGAAGATATCTCTTTTAAATGATTTTATCTCAATATAATAAGGAAGATACTATATTTTTCTAGCCATAAAACACTTTCATAAATGTCATATCCAAATTTGAGTAGTTGCTAAGTTCCAGGGTGTTCAATAAAAATTATTTGGTCACGCCTGTCCCCCATCAAGAAAATAAAAACCAAAACAAACAAGAAAACCAAATGTCTACTTACAATAGTGTATGTGACAGCAAAGTATTTTTGTATGTCGATATTGACTTTTGCAAAATCAATTATTTTATATAAGTGTAAGTAGATTAATCTGGCAGCTATATTTCTTTAACTTTTCTAGTCCCCAATGACTACACAAAGAAAGCAAGTTTATTTCAAGCTAGACCTCAATAGCTGGGCAGTAAAATGGTCTACTTTAACCTCCTATGCTAAACTGGCTACATCCCAGCTCTGTCCCATGAAGCTTGAAATTTAATATTGTTCTAGTTCTCTCTGCTTTTGATGTTTTTTGTTTCTTATGGTGTCTTCTCAGGCCCTCTCCTCATATCTCATCTCTCCATCCTTATGGCAGATCTGAAGTGCTCTCTCTCTCTCTCTTTCCCTCTCCTCCCACTGGCTGGTGGAAACTTCACCAACCCATTGGGTGATCAGCATTTATTGACAAGGCAGATGATAAATGATCAGAATTGTTTATATAAACATGAGACTGGAGATTCTTGGTATAAATATTATAATGCCATGTCAGGAATGAAACAAGATAGTAAGACAGAAAAATCAGCATTTGAATAACACAAGGGTAAACTTCACACAGTGTACAAAAACATTCTGCCTACAGAATTTGCGTAGTAAATTTGTAGAATTTGTAGAATCTGCTACAGTTCAACTTTCAAGCTTCGACACTGTGTTCCTTTTTCTTTTGTCCCACACGTTCTCTTTAATCATGTGTATGTCATGTATTGAAGGACCTTTATCAGACAATACTTGTTGAAGACCAAAGTAGTTGTGAAAATCATAGATTGATGGCATTAAATTTTAATGGCAACATTTTTTTTAAAAAGTACAAGGTGTATATATATTTCATATCTCTATAGAGTTGAAATTTCTTCCATTCATCAGTACAATGGAAATATTACATATGAGTTGCAAGAACCACTTTAGAAATCATTCATTTACATAAGCATCTTTATAATTCTTTTTGTTTGAAAAACATTCTTTGTTTTGTACTTAAAAACTTTATGGGAAACTTTATGCTCTTAGCAACCTGTAGACAACACTCTTTAGACACCACTCTCATTTGTCTTCAGTGGTTGTAAACTTGAACTTGTAAGTTAAGTGACCTATGTTAAACTCTTCAAACAGAAAAGGTAGAATCAAATTTTATCATCATCAGGTAGGTCTTAGAATTGAAGAAAAGATCATATGAGATGGAAATAGTGTACAAATTATTTGGGAAAACACAAGGAAAAAAGTAAAAATATACTTTTCTCAAGACATATTTAGACAGAGAATATATACTGTTTGGTGAGAGAGATATTTTACTTCTAGCATCATTGGAAGAAAAAGGAAGCTATACAATTGCAAATCCTTATAAACCCAGTGGTCTTAGGCAAATGATATTTATTTATTTATTTATTTTTCACTTTACTTCCTGATTGCTGTTCCTGCGGCTGGTCCTCCTTTACATAGTACCTCCCTATTCCTCCTTTTCTCCTCTATCCCCCCTCCCTTTCTCCTCTGAGAGTGGAGCCCCCTCCCCTATCCTCCCACCCTGGCACATCAAGTGCCTGCCAGGGCTAGACACTGCTTCTCCCACTGAGGCTAGACAAGAAAGCCAAGTTATGGGAATTTATTTCACAGACAGGCAACAGCTTTGGGGATAGTCCCCACCCCAGTTGTTTGGGAGCCACATGAAAACCAAGTTGCACATCTTCTACAAATGTGTAGGAAGGCCTGGGTTCAGCCTGGGTATGCTCTTTGGTTGGTGATTTAGTCTCTGAGAGTTCCCAAGGGTTCAGAATATTTGACTGTTGGTCTTCCTGTGGAGTTTCTATCTCCTTCAGGACCCTCAACCCTTCCTTAACTCTTCTATAAGAGTCTCCAGGCTCCATCCAATACTTTCCTGTAGGCCTTTGCATCTGTCTGAGTCAGCTGCTGCATGGTGCCTCTCAGAGAACAGACATACTGGGCTCTTGTCTTTAAGCATAACAGGGTATCATTAAAAGTGTCAGGGATTGGTATTTGCCCATGGGGTGGGTTTCAAATTGGGCCAGTTATTGGTTGGCCATTCTCTCAGTCTTTGTTCCATCCCTGGCCCCTGAATTTCTTGCAGGCAGGATAAATTTTAGTTCAAAAATTTTGTGGGTGTGTTGGTGTTCCTATTGCTCCACTGGGCTTCTTGCCTGGCTACAGCAGGGGGCCCTTTCAGGTTCCATATCCCCACTGCAGTAAGTCTCAGCTAAAGTCTCGCCAAGGATTCTTAGGAGCCACCCATTCCCCCACACATACTCCCCTATTCCTGCCAGCTGCAGATTTCCATTCATCCTCATGTCCATCTGGTCATCTCCCCTGTTTATTTGAACACCAGACCTAAAACCATCCCCATTCCCTCTCCCACCCAGTTCTCTCTATCCATCTGCCTCCTGCAGCTATTTTATTCCACTGGTCTAAGTGAGATTCAAGCATCCTGGCTTGGACCTTCCTTCTTGTTTAGCTTCTTTGGGTCTGTGAAATATAGCATTGGTGTCCTGTATTTTATGGCTACTATTCACTAATAAGTGACTATATACTAGGAATGTCCTTTTGGCATTGGGTTACATCACTCAGGATAATCTTCTTAAGTTCCATCCATTTGCTTGCAAAATTCATGGTGAGTTTTAAGCTTTAGATAGGTATGTTTCAATACAAAGAAGCACAGAGATTAGGTAGTTAGTAAGAGACCACAAGAAAAGAGGGGATCTTATGTGGGGAGGAAATAAAATACAGTATTATAAAGAGAAAAAGGGAAAGCTAGAATAGATGGATAAAGTCGGGAGGAGGATGAGAGAAAGTGATTAACATTAAAGGTTTTTTGAAAAGCCAGAAGGAGACCTACTACCTACATAAAAGTATATGTGTGTATGTGTGTGCACATATATTCATATATGAATAAACATATATATGAAGTTTATTCTATGATATATAAGAATTTAAATGTAGTCATAGTATAGTTGGGGAGACAATGTTCCAACAAGACCCAAGTAGAACCTTTACCTGTGCTACTTAACATTCACGATGCTAGAAGGAACTTTGTACACTATCAGAGAAGAAAAACCATCATCAATAACACCCATCTATAAACACTGTGACCTAAAAGAGTGGTCAGTCTATAAAATAAACTAGTGTACTATTAGAACAAAAGTTATGGGAATAATCAACCTCTTTCTAAAATTAGATTTAAAGCATACTTCATGGGATGCAAACCATATATTAACACTGCTAAAGTGGTCAAGAACCAAAAACTAGATATGCTATGGATCCAAGATGAAAACTCACTACTAATGTTCTGCTAAAGGAACATGCAATAAGTAACTCTTAATGAAATAGTGCTATACCCACAGATGACTGCCTTGATTAAGGTTCCACAAAAAAGCTTTTTCTTGCAGTGAATGGTGATTAACTCAGAGACCCACAATTTGACAATGTTCAGAGAGTGAGAGACTTTGAAGCACAAACACCTAAATGGGATGTCTTTATCAAATACTTCCCTTCAAGGTTCAATGTTCTATACTAAAAAAGCAGAAAAATATTAAGACGTCAGATTGTAGGTGACTCCAAAGGAGCAGCATCTTCTAGACACAACAGTACTAATACACATATGAACATAGAGGAGACTATGATAGCGTGCAAAAGACCTGCACAAGTTCAAACCAGAAAAAAAATCCTAACACGGAAGACACTAAGTGCCACTCCTAACAAATAAACTATTTGCAATTTACATCCACTGGGAAAGAAAAAAAATCAATTTTCTCAATGCAATGAATATATCATTATAAATTAATATATCACATTTCAGGGCAGGTCACATACCCTGGAGAAGGCAACACAAAATGGGCTGTATACTGAATTTTTTTTCATTCTTTAATCTTTTTCTACAGTCCAGACTTTATCCCCCTCCTAGTCTACTCTCTGACTATTCCACATCCCATACTCCTCCCCTGATCTCCAAGATGATGTCCTCACCCCCACTCCCCCACCCCATCAGACCTCCCTGCTTCCTGGGTCGTCAAGTCTTTTGAGGGTTAGATGCATCTTCTCTGACTGAGTCCAGACCTGGCAGTCTTCTGTTGTATATGTGTTGGGAGCCTCATATCAGCTGGTGATCATTTTGTGTGCTTTTGCTTTATTTTTGCCATCTGCTTTTAGTATTTTTTCTTTATGTCTTTTTGGTTTTGTTTGTTCTGATTTCTTTTTAGAGAGAGAGAGAGATCTTGAAGTTCAGTGGAAAGAGAGGCAGAGAAGATATTAATAGAGATGATGATATGAAAATATATGATCAAATATGTTATTTGAAGAAAATAAGTGTTGTATGCAGGGTATTGCCTCTGCCTTTTGGTAAAATACTTGCAGTGTTAATGAGGATCCTCCTATGTAAGAGGTGATGTCAGAATGCCAACAAGAAATCAACTTACCCAACTATTCCATACCACTATTTCAAATAAGGTTTCAGTCAAACCAGTTCTAGTGACATAGAAGTAACAGGATAGACACATGATGTATCCGTTCTCATCACAACAAAATACCTTTGCAATGGCTACAATTACCTTTGAGTATATTTCACAATTTAGAAAGGAATATGCATACTGACAGTACATTGTCTTCCATTTTCACAGAATTTCTATTAAGAACTTGACAGATGGACCTGGAGAAAAAAGTTCCTATGACACAAGAAATTAGCAACACGATTGCTGGGAATAAGTGAATGAACCAAGTAATCTCATAAAAATTAATTTGGATGCAAATGCTTGCCCAAATTTAAAGACAACTAGTATTTAATATATCTTCTTTCCCATCCTAGTTCCTTTTCAGTTTTCTGAAATGTTTCTGCATTTTCCAGATATTGACAGTCACATTATCTTTGCCATTCTCTATAGTTCTTAACCAAGCTCTGGCCTCAGGGCATAAGGAGTTCTACTCTAGTTATTTACAACCTCCACAAGAAGCTTGACAATTATCCCAGAAATTATCATCTTTTGTATACATGTCCACAATAGGCTACAATAATTCCTGTTTTCATTTCTCAATTCCTTTTACTTGCAATAGCTAGAAGTAACCTAAAAAGTGACCAGAACAATAATACCCTTTATATACTTTAATAATTTATTGTTCCTCAATAAATTTATTTTAGGCCAACTACAAGATGGGCAAGATGTGGTAGATAGCTCTGCCTTCCTCTTTTTCATTTATTTAAAACTACTATTGTTCCAGTTTTGAGTGAAAATTACTTGTTTGCTACTGCACATGTATCATAGTATTGGCTTCTCTACATTGACTCACCTTCCTAGACTGTTTGTGATGCCTCCAGACTTTCTGCAATGGCAGACACCCATTCACTCTTTCAACTTTTTAGTGTTCTCGAAATGAAAAGGTAATAGTGGGGATTTGCTCATTTGGTCCATGTGTTTCTTTTCCAATTTTCTTTGTTATAGTCCTGAGTAGTATTTTCCTGCTTATTCAGATTTCTTTGGTGGATCATTCTGAAAGAGGAGGTAGAAGCTTTAGAAAATCAATTTCCCACAGACATTAGTCATCAAATGGATAATGAAGGCAAGTTGTGAAGCTCACATACTCATGACCATGCATCTTCTTCTTCTGCTGCTTTCTATTTGTTCTGAGTTCCCATGAAGAGAAGACAAGTGTTCTATAAGTTGACAGCAGAATGCTTGCATTGGGCTATTGTTCTTTCCACAGTCTTCCTTCTTTCTGACTGTGCATCTTGTTCAGGCTTTTATTTCTTCCCTAAAATCACTTCCAGTATCACATTGCCTCTAATGTTTCCTTTCAAATTTTCCTTTCTCTCTCACAGAAGCAGTGCATGTGCTTATGGATCTCTCAGTAGAATCTAACTTATAGCATAGCTAATATGTTTAGTTTTGCAATGACTGGCATAATACTCATATTTTTCACCATTCTAAAAATCTCATAGAAGACAAGGACGAGTATTTTGTTTAATACTCAATATTGGCACATACTATCTTTCTCATTGCCCATGAATATTTGTCAGATCAACAAAAATTAACGTATTCCCAAATAATAATTAAAATGGTAAAAATTCAATTTGATCTTACTCCTTACACATCTGCACACTATATAAAGCCAATTAAATGGCAGAGTTCAAAACTTAGAAAGAACTTTGAAGGACCTTATATTCACCAAATGTTTTATAATTCTGACTTTTTCTACTTAGCATAGCTCCCCCCACACTCATCATTTTCTATTCTATTCAGTGTTAATAATTAAATATGAAGAATGCCAAAGGAGAACTCTATGAAGCACTTCATCAATTGATTCATAAAATATTTGCTAAGTGCCTATCTTACATTTGGACAAATTGCTCACCTTCTGACAGTGAGATGTATTTCTTTACAAGTGAATAACATGACCCTCTCACATGATAACTGCTGAAATTAAATGAGATGCACTTGTGGATTGGAGCGTGTGCCTGTACTCATTCTAAACCCTCACTGTTATTTCTTTCATGATTACCATAAACTAACTATTTTGTTGATCTTTGAAGTAACCAATCAACAAAGTGATTATCTTTCCATCTCTCCTTTATACATCAAACTCTTATAAACACTTAAGGAATTTTTCTTCTGTCATTCAGAAATTAGCAAGGGCACAAAAATATCTTCTATGTCCTTCACTCTATGGTTCTATGTTCTGAAGGATCCATGACACAATCACAAATGTTATAACATATACCAAAGGGGGAGGGGCTGCTAATCAGGAGCTATAAGGGTAACCTTGGGCCCAATGAACCACTTTGATTTTTGCTATCACCTTGGTTAACATATTTGGTCTGGAATTTCAAAAATTTGCAAGTAAAATAGCTCATGCAGTTAAATCAAAATCAAAATAGACAAACTAAAAGAAGAAATATATTGAATTTAAATACTTGAGCAGTAGATTAATAGATAAGAAATAGAATTTTCTAACACATGGTTTTCTAATGTTTTTCTTTCCCTCAGACATAGTCTGTCCTCATATTTTGAGATATTCCATTTCATATCATTTCATTCCATTAGAATGACATTGACTCTGGACACTGCTTATTCAGCTTCTACAATCATTTCTCTTTCACTCTCACACACTATTACTCAAGGATCTCTCATTTTGTTTAGTACTTTTCTCTGGTTTTCACTTTCCCTATGTCTATCCTTGACAAGGACATTTGTTCATTAATGTTTTGCTTAACTTTTGTATATTTTACCCAGTGTTTATAGCCAAGAATTCTAGTTCCTTCTGGTTATTAAAAACAAGGAAGAAAAAAGAACATTCTTTTTCCAAATAAAAAGAATGTAAATAGTTACAATAGATGAATTAATGTAAAACTTCCATTGCTTTCTATTTCTTTTATTTGAATCTCATCTACCATAATTTAGTATATGCCTGTATTTCTACCTTTCCTTCTTTAAATGTTTTAAGTACATGTTTTGGTTCAGTTCCTTACCCCCTTTGCACAGGAAGTATAAAGGTTTTTGGGAAAAGGAAGATATAAGTGGACTAATGGGCAAATAGATGCACATATGTAGAGTTTATTATGCATATGTATGCATGCATTATTGATGTCTTCTCCCCCCAAATTTAGCTGTGTTGTCATTATGAACTCAATTAACTGAGTTCTACTAATTTTTATTAATAGAATCACCCTGTTTGGGCCTCCACATAAACATTTGAGTTTAAGCAAATTTCTATTTCAATGCTACTTTGCTCAAAGACTGTAATTACCATAAACTCATAGGACCATAACCTCCAAACTGGCCATGTAAAGGAGATAGAAAGGACCAGATTAGTTTTTCCTGCCTGCTAGTGGAACATGCTTTCCACCACAACCCAAGTCTCTGATTGTGCTTCAAGGCATCCTTAAGCAAATTTTTTTCTATAGTCACAGCATTTATTCTACCCAACATTTACCCAAATCAATACATTTTAATTGAAACTAATGGCAGTTATCTTAAACCAACAGATTTTTCACTGGCCTAAGAACATTAAATCAATAGATTTCTCAAAATTGCAATATCTTATGTAAAACAATGTATTTTCATTTTCTCCAGGACATATTTTATTCTACTTTAATCTGCCAAGTTAAAGAGTCATAGGGAAGTAATAGATTCCTTTCTTGCATAGTGGCCCTAAAATCTTGAATGAAAAAAAATGTATTAATCATCCAGATATATGAATTCGATTTCATTAAGTTTAATGTAACCGACATTTATTGAGCACCTACTGTTTGTAAGATACAGTGTTTGACATTCTAGAGTGTACAAAGTGATTAAGATAGAGTTCTTATCCATAGAAGCTCATAATTTATTGGTTAGTACTTCCTTGGACAGAATTAATTATAGCAAGACAAATAGCTAGGGAATTACAATGAAGGAAGATATTAACTGTGATGGAAGGATTCAAGAGAAGATATAAAGAGGTAGCATGCAAGAACATCTTTAAAGGATGGATAGCTATAATAGGAAGAACATGATAGACAAACTGAATAAATAGAACACTATATTAGTTAGATAAAACGAGTTACATAGACGACACACCTGATATACTCAGTCCCTTAACTAAATGGATATTAATTTTTTACCTAGAAGATCACAGTGGCTAATTATTAGAAATTAATTGCTCTTACCTTCATGTAGATAAAGTAAAGGGTCATTCTGTGGTAGGAGAGTAAGGTATAAAGAGTAACACATAGAGAGGCAACAAAATGGTCCAGAAAAGAACTGAAAACTTTGCCCTTCTTCCAATGCTGCCAAACAAGATAGCATGTGCAGAATAAGGGCATATGTATGCTAGAAAGTTCCCCAACCCACATGGCAGGGAATCCATTGGGCTTCTAAACTTTTAAAGTTCTTTGAACCACTGACCTGCTCCAAAGTGTTTTATTCTTAATAAATAGTCTTTGTTTCTATGACATTCCACAGGTCTATGCTTCAATTCTAAAACAGAACAATCTAAAAGGAGATTCCTTCAGGGTTTTGAAATGTCTGAGGTTTTCATATAGCTCTATTGATCATGATTTAAAGAAGTTGTGAAATAATATTGGATATCCTCATCAGTAGAATGGAAAAGAGAATATCTTTCTCGGGGTGGTTATTGGAAGTCCAAAAATGTCATAATCATCATCATCATCATCATCATCATCACTTTTTATTCTCAGAAGAAAATATATATGCATAATTTATATGAATTGAAGGATCCTCCATAAGTTGATAGTGTATCCAGCAGTAATGGAATAATAATTATTAATAGCAATATATTTACATATATAATATAAATATTCCGAACATATTCTACATACATATGCATCTCCCCTCTCCCCTTTGGCTTTTCTTCCCTTGGGAATTTGGCATTTGAATAGCCTTCTCTATCATCTTTTATCCTGGATTTAAGCAGTTTTATCCTGATGTGAGTAGACTATTTAAGTTGCTCTGGGTTTTTTTTGTTTTGTTTTGTTTTTTGAGAAAGCACACCTGTTCTACATTGAACAAAGCTGCCAAATGTATGACTAATTGAACGCATGAGTTTGCATACAAGTGCACCAGCATTTACAGCAGGTGGGGAGATTCAAAAATGACATTAACTGTTAACTTGAAAATATCCTCAACAATTAGTTGGCTTTTAATGCATGGTCATGGTTACCTCTTTGCGATTCAGTTAAATACACAAAATAATTCTTTTGGTTATATAAATTTTACTTACGACTTTATTTTGTGATTATGATTATTTAAATGACCAAATTTTGCAACATTGTGGCTCAGTCTTTTTCCCCAAAGGGCAATTACATTTTTTTATTGGTTATTAAGCATATATGTATTAATTTATAATTATTCACATTCTGAAAAAATGGGGATCTTTTTAATGTGCAAAACATGCCCAATGAATTTCCTGATAGTATCCATACTTTCAGAATAGAGCCATATTTTTACTTTCTTCTATATGGTTGATTAAACACATTTGACTAGAAAAGATATTACTTAAAAATATAGGTTTTGTAAAAGCAGGAATTAGGCTATGTTAATTTTTACATTGGTTATGGTGTGTGAGGACAAGGTTTTTAAGTCTTAGGAAACAGATAGTGTTAGACTCTGAGGGAACACTTAAAAATTCCACCAAACCAAGGGCCAATTGTTTTGAGTCCTTTATGTTAATCTATAAATATGAGCATGAATTACAGGGTAAAGGTTTTAGAATTTTCAGCATATAAAATCTCTGTTGATATTTTGCATACATGTGGAAGTTCTGTGCTCCGTCAGAACTCTGAACCTCTACACTATAGTGCTATGTCTCTACTCTCACTCCTACTGGTGATTAGAAGGTTGGAAAATTGCTTGTTACCAGCTGCAGTTTTTTCTCCAACTGTTGTGTAACAGTTCCTCCAAGATAAAACTATTTTACTTGGAGCTGCTTAAGCATGGAGGTAAACAACTAAAACATAGCTTTGGGAACTCCCTCAAACTGACTAAACTCATTAGACCCCTCCCTTCCAGATTAAACAATAAAAGCCTACATAAAGTCTCTCTCAGAGGAAGCAAATCTGAGCTAGAAGTAAGACTCTCAGACAAGCTGAGATGCCAAGACCCTGGAAGCCTTAGCTTCAAACAAGACAGAAGAGAAAAGCTTCAAAGAAGACTCTCAAACCAAACCAGCTGTCTAGAACTCCAATTTGTAACCTGTCTGTTGGGACCC
Organism: Rhynchomys soricoides; assembly: GCA_019843965.1. Classification (NCBI taxonomy): domain Eukaryota; kingdom Metazoa; phylum Chordata; class Mammalia; order Rodentia; family Muridae; genus Rhynchomys; species Rhynchomys soricoides. Next base: position 7,359,305 of record JADRCH010000175.1, read on the forward strand.
CTTTGGAAAACCTTTATCTGCAAACTTACTTATACTATGATTTAGAAGAGTAGCCAAATTACAATTCTGATGTAATAACAAAAATAATTCTACGGTTGGGGAGTTCACCACAACATGTGGCTCAATCTGAAAAGTTTACAGCATTAGGAAGGTTGAAAACCACTGACCTACAAGAGGAAACCAGTCAAACTGCTTGGAAGAGATTTAGACCAACTGAGGCATCTGGAAATGGCAAAATCCAAACATTGATTGGGATTGCATGACAGACTAAAGTATGGCTACTATCATAGGTGAGTAGACACGTGTGTTTCATCTTATCAGGAAAAGTTTTGTAACATAACACCTATACAATAAGAAATAATAACTTCTAGGTTATAATTTTTGTCAAAAACATAAACATAAGCAAACATAAAAATAAATATAAAGCAAGATTTAATTTGCTGATTATTACTCTGGATTAGAATATGCTATGCATTTATAGATGCATGGTAAGATTTATGTATTATACATAAACACTGGTGGAATATTTTCTGTTTTTTGGTTTTGTTTGTTTGTTTGTTTAGATCTAGCTTGTGGTGTCCAAAACTTAGTTTTCGGTATTTTAAAGAGTACATCTAACCATTTATTTCTTGAAAGTTCCTGCAAGATCTTAAATTGAGGTATTATAGTCTTAATGAAGATGCCCAAAAGAAAACATTCCACAGTCATACTCTGGGTGAAACAGTAATATTTGGAAGAACAAAACTTGAGACTGGGGAGCGTCCTGGGGAAAGTTCTGATGTTGAATAGAAAAAAACAACAACAAAAAAACCCAAAAAAAAAACAAAACAAAAAAACAAAACAAAAAAAACCCATGCTCTTCTCTTTGCAAAGTTAAATTTCAGTGTTCAGAGCAGAACTCATCTTGGAGACTGGCAATATCTCAAAGGAAGAAAAAAATTTGCAACTGTTTCCTGGTGAATAATTGATGGACTACAAAATCAATCAATGTGGAAATAAAAGAGTTCTTAGGAAATATGACTTGTATATTTTGAAGGTTAGGGGCTTCCATGAGCCTAGAGGAGTTTGGCAATTGATTACTGTCTCAAATTTTTTGACTAGCAAAGGCATGATTTTGACAAGAAGATAAAAGAATTCAGCAATGTAATACAACTTGCAATGATACATGACAACTTTCTACATCATCCCCTTTTCTTCTGACTTTGAGTGGGGACTATTATACAATAGGGCATTCTTGATTCCAAAGAGTCTGATGTTTATAGAAGAAGCAGGTGTACTTGGCAACCAGGAACTCAAAATCAAGAGACTACATAGAACATGGGAGAGGTGTGGGGTGCTGGTAATTAGGTATATGGCACTAATAATAGATAGAAAGGACCAAGCCAGCATGACATAAGGGGAAGTTACTCCAACTAGCAAGTTGAAGAGTACCTTACTCTACTTTTCTCTCCTTCCAGATAAAACAGGAGGGCTTGAAACGGATCTGGTATTAGAATGAGATGGTTTTTAAAGGGTAGCCCTTCCAAACCTCAGAGTTCTGTGAGACATGGCTAACATGAAATATAATATAAGTTGTGTTATTTTTCCCTCTGTGTGTGATTTTGGAGAAATGGAGTCACTGTAGTTTCAGTGACTAATCCTAAACCTCCAAATCTGGTGGTTTGTGATTCTGAGATTCATACTTTTAGTCTAGGTCGAGTGTCTGTAGCTCTTAAATTCCAGTACAAATTGTTGTCTAAACTGAATTATTCATAATCAAAATCTATATAAATATTCAACAAAAGAGATAAGTTTGACTAGGTTCAAAGACACAATTTAGAAAAAAAGAATAAAAGCACTTCATGGTTTTTATTTAGCAAATTAAAACTATTTGATAAACTTTTAAAACTTACATTAAAAGCATGAGTAAATGTGTACATGATATATAGCATATTAAATACTGAAAGCTCATAAAGCATCTAATAAAATTTTATGAGAATACAATGCTTGCAACTACTGTAATGTAAACCATCTCCAGAATGCATGTGAAATCCTTTGCAAATATTAGTGGTAAGTAATGGTAATTGTTGAAATTATAGATCATAATACACAAAATTTATCTTCATTCCTTAGCTCACCAAGAACTTTCCTTTTGGTGAAAAAAATCAGAATAAACACAGATGCATCCTCTTAAGACAGCCTCTGCTCATTCTTTATATTTATGTCATTACAGTGGAGATGAGAGATGCTTGATCACAGGGGATATTTAATATTAGATTTAAGAAAATATTAAAAAGTACAGCAGACTGGCTCAAACAAGTCTGTACTGGCACTGGGGAGGGTGCTAGTGACATGCTAGGCCCTCTCCATATCTAATTTTGATAATATGATTGATGATGTGATTTTTCATAACTGGTGGAAAGAAACAACATCAAAACTAATCACATTATGCTGGCATTTGGAAGTCTAAATAAAAGGTATGTGAACTCATTACAGGAAGATTCTTTTTTTCATTTGAAATTGAAATTTGCCAGCCCATCCATAGTTGTCTGAGAAACTTGTGAATTTGTTTGTAGATGAAAATGACCAGAGTTGAGTAATCAGCCTCCACTGATTACTGTTTATAACAGGCAGCCCAGGGACTTCCTGGAAGCCACAGTTCTGTATTTACAAATCTCAAAAATAGGGTAGATGATGTGACATCCTTGTTCTGTGTAACAATCTTTCTCCATTCCTTCAAAGTAACAAATTACTCCCCCAAATGCCAATGGAACTTCTCCTTATGAATTTAACTTTATCGGTGGCTCATTTCTCCTTTAAAATGAATATGTTTAGAAATATTAAAATGAGAGAAGATTATGTGTTTACTTTATAGTGTTTCAATTCTGGGTGTGCACCAGCCCCTACGAACGAGGAAATTAACTTACTTATAAAATCATGAACTCAGAGATCTGCAGATATCTATCATGTTTCCACCATGCAGCACTGAAGCCCCACAGTTGTGCACCCCATGCAGCCCTGAAGCCCCACAGTTGTGCAACCCCCACACTTAAGCTTATCAAGAAATTTAGACCATTTGGAATATTACAAATGTATAAGCTATATCCATTAAGTTAGATGGACAATTTATGGAAGATATAATAAATAGAGGGAAATTGTGCATGTTTGTTCAATATAGAATAGGTAATTGAAGTACAGGATCCAAAGTAAAGCCATAAACAATAATTAGATAGTGAAAATGTGGAGAGTTGACCGTGACCCACATCATAATACAGCTGAGCATCAGCAAAGGCAGAAGCTGGCTTGCCGTCAGAAGCAGATTATAATGGGAGCACATGCTTAATAAACATCTGGAGAAACTGTGATAATATCTCAAGAAAACTCTTTGGAAGAAGGGAAATTTCCAGGCTGGGGCTTACAGTCTGCATTTGTGGAAGAGCATATGATTACGTAGATGTTATTATGTGCATCTGGAGGAGAGTTAGTCTGATGTCTCTGTGAGCCACTGCGCTAAGCTAAATGCATTGAAAATGCATCTCATTGCTTAATATATCTTGCAACTCTGAGCATTTGCAAGCTAATTCTCTTTAAGGTTACTAGACTATGGGGGTACTTGTGTGTAGTTAACTGAAAAAGATTCTGTCTTGAGGAAATCTACAGGTTATTGAGCAGCTCAAAGACGTGAAACTGACAAAGCCCAGGACGCAGGAATATCCTGGACAATGTATCACCACTGCAACTCGATAGCTGCCCCAGCACTCACATTAAAAATAAATAAAATAAAAAAGACTCAATATATCCAGAGAAAATATCTGGCTGGCCAATGGTGAATTATGTTGTACTGGTATAAGTACAAGCTATTGGAGCCCAGCTGTACTGGAGTAAGGAGAAATGGGATGTACACCTTGGGACTTTCTGCAGGAATCATGTGTTTTCATTGTCTAAAGAATAAAGATGATACCAATAGACATGGCAAAATGGACTGGGAAAAGCCCTTGAGACTTCAATGCTATAAAAAATACAGGCAACTAAAAAATGCTGAGAGAGGGAGAAATGGTCTTCTCTAAGGAAGAGCACACTCATTGTTTATCTGATACCAATGGTCAGCTCTGAAAACATACATACACATGACAATATAGAAACCAAGCAGACTATAGGTATACACACACACACACACACACACACACACACACACACACACACACACATATTTAATAAAAATAAAGCCACAAATTTGAAAGAGAGCAAGGGAGGGTTTGGATGGAGAAAGGGGAAGGTTGAAATGTTATAATTCTATTATAACTTCAAAAATTAAAGAAGAACAGTAACACAGTACATAATCGACACATTACAAAATCCTAAAATGCAAAAGCTGTAAGACTAGGCTTTGAGTTCTTCCTGCTAATAATATTTGCTTGTGTGAGTCACTGCAGGAAGAAAAAGGAACAGTAGGGTGAAATGAAGCCCAGGATGTTGGAAAGCATATCCACAATTCATCTAGCAAGACAGAGAAGTCCTGTGCCATGAATTCCAGGACTTCAAGGGGGAGTGAATTTTAAGAGGAGTGTGCAATGAAACAGTAAGGTAGCCATAATAACTCGACCAAATTAGAACATGTTTTACAAATGGGAGGGAGACAATAATCATTTCTATGCCAGGATAAAGGTTTATATAGATTTATATAGATAAAGATTTATATAGTTTTTATAGGTTTATTAGAGCACAGGAAATGCAACAGTCTTAAGGATCACAATCTTAAGTGAAGGCCACTTCCTAATTGGCTTTGAACTTCATAATTAAAAGCTCCTAGAATGATCCTATCCAATAGAACTTTCTACAACTATTTCTTGAAATGCAGCTTTTTGACTAAGAGATGGTAATCTAAATAGCTACAATTATTTAATGTTTATGGATAAGGACAGCATACAATTAGATGGATTTGATATTGGACTTCATTGGATTTTTACAACTACTCAGGACGATGTTCTACAGAACATTTTGTTTGTAGACTCTGGCAAGCCAAAACCATTCATGATTGTAAGACACTAGAAATGATATACAATGAAAATAAATGAAGGGTATATACACAGACTAGTGTATGGGCCATACAGCAAAACTCTCATATTTCTAATCCCAGGTCAAAAATCATGAAACTCTATACTAGCAATTGTCATTTTATGGGTTGTAATCCCTTTGGGGGAAGAATGACCCCTTTTCAGGGGTTGCCTAATAACATCACAAAAAACAGATATTTACATTACAATTCATAACAGATGTAAAATTACAGCTGTGAAGTAGCAACAAAAATAATTGTATGATTGGAGGTTGAGAATTGGAGGTCTAGATATTCATTTGCTGCAGTGATAAGGGACTTTCTTATATAGTTTTATGTTATTCAAATTCATGACTGGTGACTGATTTCTTCTTTGAGTGTTGTTCTGAGGGTGGCATGGAAGGGTCATTGCTTGATGTGAGAGTAGTCCTTATAGAAATGATGCTGCTGTGGCTTGTATTTAGCATTTTATTTGGTTGTGGGTTTTACCATTCTTATGCTGGTCAAAGAAATTTTAGATCTCATTCCTACAATCTACAAGCAATCTACATAGGCAATCTAGAAAGGCAACCCATGGTGCTAACATTTTGGATGCCATTATGTAGAATAAAACTTGTCCTAGTTATTTCTCTGCTTGCCCTGACAAAAGAAACTTGAGGAAAGAAGAGTTTATTTTGCTTCCAGTTTGAGCATATAGTCAATTATGAAGAGTCGTAGTAGCAAACACATGAAGTAGCTGGTCACACTGTCCTCACAGTCAGGAAGTAGAAAGGAGAATGAATACTGAACATCAGTGCTCACCTTGATTTCTCCTTTTTATTCTGCCCAAGATCCCCATCCATGGAATGGTGCCATTAGGATGAATTTTTCAACCTCAATTAATCTAATCCAGAAAATACCTCACAGGTGTGCACAGATGCTTGCCTAGTAGGCAATTCTAGCTCCTGACAAGTTGACAGGAAAAATTAACCGTCACAAGAACACAGTTAGAAATATGCATCCAGTATTAAATAGAATGCATTCTAAAAGCAATCCAATCAACTATTAACTTTGTGATTCTGGAGAAATTGTTTAATCCACTTAAATCTCAGTTTCCTCACCTATGAAAAAGTATAAAGTTGCTCTCCATGTTTAATTACCATATGGCTGGGTACAAAACATTAGGCATGTTTAGTAAGATATGATAAGCATTAAAGCAATCCACTAAATTTTTCTCCATCCTTGTCAGTATACTAGAGCTAGGACATGTGACATCAACCTTACAACTCAGTGGGAGATCCTTTAAGATGCCTGTTCAAAGGAACTCCCGTGAAGTGATAGAGACAGCAACTCACCCATAAAACTTTCAACCTCAAATTTATCCTGTCTACAAGAAATGTAGGCACAGGGGATTGAGCAGAGACTGAGGGAGTGGCAAACCAATAACTGGCCCAACTTGAGACCTATTCCATGGACAAGCACCAAACCCTGACACTATTAATGATACTATTATGCTTCCAGACAGTAGTATGTCATTATCTGAAAGGCTCCACACAGCAACTGACTCAGACAGATGCAGACACCCACATCCAAACAGTGAATGGAGTTTAGGGTCTATTATGGAAGAATAGGAGGAAGGATTACAAGCCCCAAAGGGGATAGGAACTCCATAGGAAGACCAACTGAGTCAACTAAACTGGACTCTTGGGACTCTCAGAATCTGAACCACCAACAGAAGAACAACATGGGCTGGACCTAGCCTCTCTGCACATATGTAGCATATATGCAGCTTTGTCTTCATATGGGTCCTGAACACCTGGAATGGGGGCTATCCTAAAAGCTGTTGCCTGCACATGAGATATGTCCTTCTAGATGAGATGCCTTGTCTGGGCTCAGTGGGAGAGGAAGTGCCTAGCCTCACAGAGATTTGACAGGCTAGGGTGTGGGCAGGATACTCTGGGGGTGGCCTACCTTCTCAGTGGAGAAGAGTAGGGAGGAGAGGGAAGCTTGTTTGAGGGAGTGACTGGGAAGGGGCAGTGAGGAGGATATAAAGTGAGTAAGTAAAAACATAAATTTGAACTTAAAAAAGAAAAATAAACAAAAGATGCCAGTTCAGTTCCTTCCATTTTGGTATATGTGGTAATTGGGCAAATTGATAAAGAGGTCAGGGTTAGTTTCTAGGAAAAAAGATAAAACACTCCTCCAATTCTGCTAATTCAACTGAGAGCTCCCTATGCAATCTGGTCCTTATAATAGGACAAAGTCATGTCTCAATATAAATGTTTGGCTTTTGCTTTCCCCTTTGAGATGTTAATATGGACTATGTATTTACACAGTCTGCATATCCTCTGGATATCTTTCTGAATTCATCCATTAGGTTATATTATCCAGATTTTAGTTATATTCAACAATATATTCCGGTCTAGAGAGTCCCAACCGTGTAATCACCACACTCTTATCATTTATGTATACATTTAAGTGATCATGGATTCTTTGGTTTCAAGCACCTATTCTGAAATTGTTGGAAGTCATACATTGGAGAATATATCACAGGACCCATCTTTCTTTCTTTCTTTCTTTCTTTCTTTCTTTCTTTTTTTGATACTTTATTTACATCTCAAATGTTTTTTTCCTTTCCAGGTATCCCCTTTGGAAACCCCCTATCACATCCCCCCTCCCCACTTTGTCATGACAACCATTATTTAATAATCCTACACTGGCTTATATCCACCATTGCTATTATGGGTAATCAAACACTAGGGCACTAAATTATATGGAAGTTGTGTTTCTCAAGGTACTAGTAATGAAAGCCTATGTTTTTCAAGAGCAATGCATTAGTATTCATATGTAATTCATACTTCTGAAATATACCCAAGATAACTCATATATATACATATATATATATATATACATATACATATATATATATGTATATATATATATATATATTCTAAAACAATTAGAAAACAATTCACTGAAAGAAATCAATTATGAGCTTGTGTGTCACAGTACCAGTGAACATCCATAAAAGATTCTAACTATGCAAACTATGCATGTGCTACTAACATCATATTGTCTAACATACATGCTCAGATTACATGGAGAGAAGCACAAAACCCTGAGACATGATCAGAACAACCTACAAGGTTCATAGCTTCTGAGGATGAAGAGGAGGGAGAATAGAGGAGTTGGAAGGAGAGAAAAGTAGGATAGCAGAAGAAGGCTATTCACTTCCCTCCAGATGTTTTCATTGTTTAATATGGATTGTGTGAATAGATTTTCACACTATATTCAAGAGCTGTACCTTTGGTTCTGTAGGCTCCCACCCAGCCAATCAAAATGAAAAAGCTGTATAACTGCTTTGAGTTAAAGATGGAAATTCTCAAGTCCCTCTATCAATGACTCAGATGGAAAAACAGACAGGAAACATTTAGCTTTCTAATTGGGAGTAGAGCAAAAAAAAAAAATCAGACAGGAGGAGCTTCTGGGTAGTAAACTAGGATATGAGATAAAATCAGCCAGTTGCTTTACTGAGAAAAGATCATACTACAGCTGGAATCATTTCACTGCCAAATACTGTCTACTTCACTAAGTCATAGCATGTTCTATTGGCTGCTTTTATGCAATAAAGACAAATTAAATAAACTCATGTATTGTCTGCTACTAATAAATGTTCTCTTCTGCATTGCTTTACAATGCAGATAATGTTGTAACTGTTTTACATGGGAGTGGTTCAGACATCACATACATAGAACATCTAAATGTCACTACTATATTGTAACTTTCAATGTTTATTTCTGATAATTTTACAATATAACCTTTTTAAGACAAAACACTAGAAAATCAGTGACAAATTAAAAATTATTTACAATTCCCATACCAGACCTCCACACTAATTTTATCTTGTGTTGTATTCAATTCGGTTCTTCAAACAATACTCATTTTTCCTTTTTTTATTGGATATTTTCCTTATCTACATTTTAAATGTTATCCCCTTTCCCGGATTCTCCACCCATAATCCCCTTTCCCATCTTCCCCATGCTTCCATGAGGGTGCTCCCCCTCCCACCCACCCACTCCCGCCTCCCCGCCCTGGCATTCCACTATACTGGGGCATCGAGCCTTCACAGGACCAAGGGTGTCTCCTCCCATTGTTGTCTGACAAGGCCTTACTCTGTGGCTGGAGCCATGGGTCTCTCCATGTGTAATCTTTGGTTGGTGGTTTAGTCCCTGGGAGCTCTGGGGCTTCGGGTTGGTAGATATTGTTGTTCTTCCTACGGGGTTGTAAACCACTTCAGCTCCTCCAGTCCTTTCTCTAACTTCTCCATTGGGGACCCTGTGTTCAGTCCAATGAATGGTTGCAGGTATCCACCTCTGTATTTGTCAAACTCTGGCAGAGTATCTCAGGAAATAGATGTATCAGGCTCCTGTCATCAAGCACGTCTTGGCATCCACAATCATGTCTGGATTTGGTGACTGTATATGGGATGGATCCCCAGGTGGGGCAGTCTCTGCATGGCCTTTCCTTCAGTTGCTGCTCCACATTTTGTCTCCATATTCTCTTCCTTGAGGATTTTGTTCCCCCTTCTAAGGACTGAAGCATTCACACTTGGGTCTTCCTTCTTCTTGAGCTTCATGTGGTCTGTGAATTGTATCTTAAGTATTCCAAGCTTTGGGGCTAATATCCACTTATCAGTGAGCGCATACCATGTGCGTTCTTTTGCAACTAGGTTACCTCAGTCAGGATGATGTTTTCTAATTCCATCCACTTGCCTAAGAATTCATAAAGTCATTGTTTTTAGTAGCTGAGTAGTACTGCATAGTGTAAAATGTACTATATTTTTTGTATCCATTCCTCTGTTGAAGGACTTCTGGGTTCTTTCCAGTTTCTATTATGAAGAAGGTTGCTGTGAATATAGTGGAACATGTGTCCTTGTTATATGTTGGAACATCTTTTGGGTATATCTCCAGGAGTGGTACAGTTGGGTCCACAAGTAGCACTATATCCAATTTTTTGAGGAACTGCCAGAAGGATTTCCAGAATGGTTGTACCAGCTTGCAGTCCCATCAACAATGTAGGAGTGTTCCTCTTTCTCCACCTCCTTGCCAGCATCTGCTCAAACCTGAGTTTTTGATCTTAGCCATTCTGACTGGTGTGAGGTGGAATCTCAGGGTTGTTTTGATTTGCATTCCCTGATGACTAAGGATCTTGAACATTTCTTTAGGTGCTTCTCAGCCATTTGGTATTCCTAAGTTGAGAATTCTTTGTTTAGCTCTGTTCCCCATTTTTTAATAGGGTTATTTGTTTCTCTGGAGTCTAACTTTTTGAGTTCTTTATATATATTTGATATTAGCTCCATATTGGATGTAGGATTGGTAAAGATCTTTTCCCAATCTGTTGGTTGCTGTTTTGTCCTATTGACAGTATCCTTTGCCTTATAGAAGCTTTGCAATTTTATGAGGTCCCATTTATCAATTGTTGATCTTAGAGTACAAGCCATTGGTGTTCTGTTCAGAAATTTTTCCCCTGTGCCCATGTGTTCGAGTCTCTTCACCACTTTCTCTTCTATTAGTTTTAGTGTATCTCATTTTATGTGGAGGACCTTAATCCAGTTGGACTTGAGCTCTGTACAAGGAGATAAGTATGGATCAATGTGCATTCTTCTATGTACGAACCACCAGTTGAACCAGCACTGTTTGTTGAAAATGCTGCTCTCCCTCACACACTGGATGGGTTTAGCTCTTTTGTCAAAGACAAGTGACCACATGCGAGTGGGTTCATTTCTAGGTCTTCAATTCTATTCCATTGATCTACCTGCCTGTCACTGTACCAATACCATGCAGTTTTATTTTGTCATAGTTGCTCTCTAATACAGCTTGAGATCATGGATGCTGTTTTCCCCCAGAAGTTCTTTTATTGTTGAGAATAGTTTTTGCTATCCTGGGTTTTTTGTTATTCCAAATGAATGTGCAATTGCTCTTTCTAACTCTATGAAGAATTGAGTAGGAATTTTGATGGGGATTGCATTGAATCTTTAGATTGCTTTCAGCAAGATGCCCATTTTTACTATATTAATCCTGCCAATCTGAGCATGAGAGATCTTTCCATCTTCTGAGATCTTCGATTTCTTTCTTCAGAGACTTGAAGTTCTTGTCATACAAGTAATACTATTTTTTTTCTTGCAATAATTGGGCCTGTGTATCATTCCTACTTCTCATAGAAATAATTTCCTATGCCAAAATAGGATTAAAACACAATGGCAGAACTCTAAGCAGCAAGCCCTTTGTTGACATAACTGTTACAAAGTTTGACTATATTGGTTCCATGAATAAGTCCCTTATAGTCACACACACACGTGCACATTCACACACACATGCATACACACACACACCACACACAGAGAAAGAGAGAGAGAGAGAGAGAGAGAGAGAGAGAGAGAGAGAGAGAAATTATCTGAAGCTTTTTAGCTCAGCAAGAATTAGTGCTTAAGCCATATCCGAATTCCTGTACATTCAGACTTAGTGAGGTCTGCGGTAATTAGGCTGATTGTACCCTGGGCTATTGTTGATCTTAGAGTACAAACCATTGGTGTTCTGTTCAGAAATTTTTCCCCTGTGCCCATGTGTTCGAGTCTCTTCACCACTTTCTCTTCTATTAGTTTTAGTGTATCTCATTTTATGTGGAGGACCTTTATCCAGTTGGACTTGAGCTTTGTACAAGGAGATAAGTATGGATTAATGTAATGGTGCAGATTAGACAGAGGGTACTGCTACTGAAGTTAGACTCACTGTTCCTTCTACAAAGGTAGAGGAGGACACATTCTTTACACTATTGTGTGGAACAATAGTGTAAAGTGTTCACCTGTGGAATGACCTGCTAGAGGACATCAGTAGTTTTGAGTAAGCACCAGCATGTTTTCCTCTTCTCTCTGCAGCCTCCTTTTTGTTTAAATGGATCAGTTTTCCTTTCTTTGGCTCTTTAGCTTTTGTCCATTAGAGTTTCCCTGAAGACTATTTTGTCAAACAAAGCAAAACACTTCAGAAAAGGCTGTGGGTTCTCTGCAGAGTTATAGCCAGTGTTTTGTTTATGTATAGCCAACACTTACTATGTTAGCACTCCCCAAAGGAAAATCGAGAGAGATATCAGAAAAATGTTTTCGGTAATTGCTACTTGGTTTGATCTCCTGGTATTTCATGGTGTTTTATGCAGCATTAATGGCATCACCAGAGAGTCTACAGATACAAAAGAACATCTAAGTAAAGGCCTGTGTCAAATGTAAGGGAGTGATTACAAGCCTCAGAGGGGACTGGCTGAGTGCATACTTAAACAATACGTTTAGAGATACGGGACAACTACTTTTTTTTATAAGTTTTTATCCAGTTGAAAGTCTCTGTCTCTCTCTCTCTCTCTCTCTCTCTCGCTCTCTCTCTCTCTCTCTCTCTCTCTCTCTCTCTCTCTCTGTGTGCACATGTGTATGTGTAAGCATGTGTGTGGTGTCTCTGTTTTTGTTTGGTGTCTGTGTGTGTGTTAACATGTGAGTATAGTGTATGTATGTATGACAATGTGTGTGAGCGTATGTGTTTGTGTTGTGACTGTGTGTGTGTGTGTATACAAGTACTTCTTTATCAGGCATACAGAAATTTCTAATCAAGTTGTATTTTTTCCTTTTTTGACGTATCAGCCAATTAACTTTCAGTATCTTTTTAATACGTGCTTGTAATTTATGTAAATTTGGGAGCTACTGAGAAGCCTTTTAACTTCATTTAATTTGGCCTGAAAATTGTTATTTGGAGTCTCTAAAGGTTGATTATTTCCACTCATGAATATTTGGGGATGGAAGACAGAGAGGAGACAGAGAGAAGGTCATGAACAAGTTTGTTTCATTTAGCACCTTGGCTAACTCAGTAAATTCAGTTGCTCTATGGTCCAACTCATCTCCAAGGCCAGAAATCTAACCTTTCCCAATGGATAAAAAACAGCTTTACTCATTTAATGAGGACATAGCCACTGCAACATACATTGTATTTTTTCTCTGTACTAGATTTTGCTGCATCTTAATCTTAGATACAAAAATTATATATCTCTAGGCAGTTGGAGCAGCAGGTAAACTCTACATGGAAATGATCTCTAATAGTTCTAGAATGAAGCCAAATTTAAGAATCAGTCTGTAGAATTCTAAGATAGTCACTGAGAGTGGCCTCACTGAAAATAGATACACATATAAAGTGCACAATTCACAGTCTACAATTGAATTTAATACATATGAAATCTGTTGACTCATTTTCTAATTACTTGGTAAACCTCTCTCAATCTGTTTTCTTTGCCACTATAGGCTCTATCTTACATTATTGCCATAATAATGGAAAGAGTAGAGATGTTGAAATCTAGTACATGGTTTGTTGCTTTACATATTTGGCAGAAGGAAGTCTAAATTTCTGACTCACCACAAAAGAAAGAAAAGAAGGGAATGTGTCTAATCTGAGCCTATACATTCCTCAGCACACTCAACTGATTGGAATTTAGAGTTCATTGGAGAATATCAAAAAGTTTGAGTATCTGAAGTATCCATCTTTTAGTTATGACCTTAGTTTATATATTTATATCACTCACACTCTAGGATGTTACAGAACATGTATAAAATCAGAAAGTAATATTGTAAATGAAATAGAGATAGCTTTTCTTGGAAGGACTAGGCACTGTGCTAGAATTATATTGTGTATTGCTAGTATTAGCAATGTCAGCTAATACTTAAAGCATGCTAACAAAATGCTTGGCAATGTCTCAAGATACTCATTGTAAGCTATGAAAACTCCTATATGGTACATATCTCATTATATATACTTTGAAAATATGAGAAGACAGAGGTACTGATCCATTAAAATTTAGCCATTATATCAACTTGCAGTAATATACCACTGGTAGATAATCACACCATACTAGAAGCCTACAATTTTAAGTTCATATATGAATAATCAGTTACTGCCTATACTCAGTATTTTAGAAAAACATTAATTTATATCCCTTTCTCTCTATATAAATAAACATACCCACATTCACACACATGTATATTTATGAACATAGTATTTGTGTGGCTTAAAAGTGTGAAAAATGGAGTTATGATTTTCTGTCAAAAAGTAGAATTCTTTTTTAGGTGGATATTAAAAAGTAGCATAAAGGAATTTCTCTCTAAGTACATTGGCTCTGGAGCTGTGTATTCCGTTCTACTTGGGTTTATTTTTTAAGAAATTAATTTCTTCATATTTCAGTTTCTTTATCTAAAAGTGATCTCAGCAGTTTCTTGCCATTGATTTTTCTGAGATAAGCTTGTGAGTCTAAAGTGTAGAGTAAGAAGGGACATAGAAAGCAATATGAATGTTATTTAATATGACCATTTACTTCACATGAAGAGCAAAACTCTAAAGGCAGAATTTGTAGCGACATATTTTAACTTGCTAAGAAAAATGTTTTTAAAAGTTTGTCCAAAGGCAGAGGTGGAAAAAAGGTGTCCCAATTAACAGAGGAGTTCCTACAAACTTGGAGTAGGTATAGGATATGAAAGGCAGTTCATTTATTCAATTACTGTCAAATTAGTTTGCTAAAAACTGACTTTTACTGTAGAGATTCTGTACTGTCTTATAATCTTTATCAGCTATGAAGATACTAGCTAGATTAAAGAATGAGAAAACAAAACTAAAAAGTGAAGATAGTAGAAAGTGACAAAGATTTAAGTTGATGATTTGACCCTCTAACATGGGAACTTAGAATAGTTTCTAAAGTGCTTTGAACATTGTGGAGAGGAGTGATAGAGAGAAGGAGAGGGAGAAAGTAATGCCAGGAGGCAATGTTTAAGTAAAAACCATGTAGAACCTTTAAAGTATGATAGGTAAAGGCTGAGTGCAACCTGAGAAAGGACCAGTAAAGAAAGACATGTGGACTGAACTGCAAGGTGACCCAGTTGTGAACTGGGAAAATACTGGTTTGATAGAAGGTTTGGCTTTACAGGCGAGGAAAGCTCAGATGGGAAGGAGTTAGTTATGAAGAGAAGCTGGTGTTTGAATAAATCTCTTGCTCTAACTGTGCTTTTCTTGTGGGGCTTTGCAATCAAAACTCTAAAAGGAGAATATGGGTGAAGTAAATAAAATCCCAAACTTCATAGTTCATCTCCTGTTACAATACAGTAGAGGCCACCATTCTTAAAATGTGTCATCTTTTATTTATTAGCACCATGAAACATCCTGGAAGTGAATTATGCGATCAATGTTAATGCTAATCAAAGTTATCAACGTCGAGTGTTCTCTTCTCCACATGGTGTGACCCTTGCTGCTCCCATGATGCCAATTGCATGATTTGTACATAGCCCTAATTTGCTGATTATGCTGATCTTCTCAGCTATTTTGAGATCTTACCCCCTTGCTATTTTTGGGTATAGTTCAGTATTGATATCAGGAAAATGCCACGAAGAAGAGAACTGGCATTCAAAATAAAATCCAGCTAGAAAGAATTTGGAACTTGAAATATGTGAATCCTTTAAGGATCAAAGATAGTATTTTTTATATCTTTAATAATTTCATCAAAAATGTGTGTGTGTGTGTGTGTGTGTGTGTGTGTGTGTGTCTATTCACATTATTGTTCTGTGAAATTTTGACTGGACAACCACAGAAAATGGCTTTCTATAATAAATGTACATTGTCTAATTCCATTCAGTCTTAGTAACTGAGAATGAATATGCACATGGTTGTTAATATAAATACATAAAATCCTACTTTTTTCCTTTATTATTTATTTATTTATTTATTTATTTATTCTTTTTTATACACTCCAGATTTTATTCCCCTCCCTGTCCACCCCGACTATTCCACATCTCATACCTCCTCCCTGCCCCCCATTTCCACGAGGATGCCCCCCCCTACCTGACCTCTAAACTCTGTAAGACCTCCAGTCTCTTGAAGGTTAGGCACATCTTCTCTGACTGAACCAAGACCTGGCAGTTCTCTGCTGTATATGTGTTGGGAGCCTCATATCAGCTGGTGTGTGCTGCCTGGTTAGTGGTCCAGTGTTTGAAAGATCTCGGGAGTCCAGGTTAATTGGGACTGCTGGTCCTCTTACAGGGTCGCCCTCTTCCTCAGCTTCTTCCAGCTTTTCCTTATTTCAACTACAGGGGTCATCAGTTTCTCTCCATTGGTTGGATGCAAATATCTGCATCTGACTCTTGCTGCTGGTTCTTGGGTCTTTCAGAGGACAGTCACGATAGGTCCCTTTTTGTGAGCACTCCATAGCCTCAGTAATAGTATCAGGTCTTGGGGCATCCTCTTGAGGTGGATACCACTTTGGGCCTGTCACTGGACCTTCTTTTCCTCTGACTCCTCTCCATTTCCATCCCTGCAGTTCTTTCAGACCAGAACAATTGTGGGTCAGAGTTTTTACTGTGTGATGGCAACCACATCCTTCCCTCACTCGATGCCCCATCCTTCTGCTGGAGGTATTCTACATCCCATACCTCCTCCCTGCCATCCTGTCTCCACGAGGATGCCCCTGCACCAGACCTCTAAACTCCCTGAAGCTTTTACAAGTTCTTTCTCCTCCCATAAGTCATTTCATGTAGGGTCCCTCCCTTTGAGTTCTGAGAGTCTCTCACATCCCAGGTCTCTGGTACATTCTGGAGGGACTCCCAACCTCCTACCTCCCGAGGTTGCCTGTTTCCATTCTTTCCGCTGGCCCACAGTGCTTCACTCTTTTTCCCCCTCCCAATACCAGATTATGTTCCCCTCTCCCCTGCCTTGTCCCCTACTATTACTTAAGTAGATAGAAGAACTGGAATCAGTGTATAAGATGCTGAACTAGAAGGAAAAATGAGGCAGGTAATTGGTATAGAATTCTACTGCATCAAAGCAGAAGTATGTCTACATTCCCCTCTTAGAGTTATAACTGAAGTGAAACAACAAATAAAAACTGTAAGAGTTTGCTGTGTTTGACTTTTGATACAACATTTTATCTTATTTTTGAGATTAATGACGATATCACTTAATATATTACTTCCTTTTCTTACTTCCCTCCAAACTCTCACACAATTCCTTATCAAGTTTATGGCATCCTTTTTACTAATTATTTTGCATACATGAATGTATACATATAAGCATATATACGACATATTCCTAAGTATAACCTACTTAGTCTGTATAATGCTTCATGTAGGAATGTTGTCAGTGCTGACTGGTTGGCACTGAAAAACCAGTTGATGTGCTCTTTTCTAGGGAGGAACAGCCACTCTCAGATTTCCTCAGGAGGCTATGGAATACTAGTCAGCTGTAAAAAATAGTGAAATTATGACCCTTTCAGGTAAATGAATGGAACCAGAAAAGATACTAAGGGAGGTAACTGTGAAAGCTATTCTTCTTGTCCTAGACTGCACATGGAATTAATTAAAACTCAAGTAGGTGGATAAGTCTGTGAGGGATTTTTCTGTAATTAAAGCGTTTGAAGTGGGAAGACCAATTTTGAATAGAGATCTTTGAGGTGGGAAGATCTCTTTGTCAAATCTTTTGAGTTACATAGATCCACCTTTAATATAGACCACATCTTCTACTGGCGGCCTATATAAAGAATATAAAAGGGGAAAATTTGCTCACTTTGCCTGCTTTTTCTCACTGGCAAGCCCATTTTTTTCCACTGGAATTTGAGCCTACTTCTTTGAGATTCAAACATATATTAAAAACTAAGATGATACCCAGCCTTGGGAATTAAAACAACTGGATTACTCAATCTTCCATTGAGATAGATAGCTAGATAGATAGATAGATATGTTAAATTTTAAATTATGAGAATGGTTAAATTTAACAAAGCTTACTTATGTAAGAAAGGCAGTACAACAGACCAATTAATGCAAAATTACTTCTCTCACAGAAAACAGTGAACTATTTTATAACTAGAAAGACAAGAGATATCCTGAGTGGAAACATTCAGTATTTACTTTATTTAAGTACAGTCTTACAACCTTCAGTGTGCTCTTGGCTGAGGTTGAGTTAACTGTGGTTGGATCAGACTATGTTTTGTGGTTACAATAAAACATTTCAAGAGTGGTTATAATGTCAAATTAGGGTAGACAGTACTATGAACAGAAGACTCATTGGATAAAATGTTATCACCCAGATATGAAGACAAACTTACCAATTAAACATGTATCTAAGGTGTTTATGAGGATGGAACAACTTGGCAAATGACAGCCCCTTTGCTGCAGTGCTTAGAGCAGGGCACACAGAACTCAATCCCAGTTCCCACTTTCTTTGCTACTTGTTCTCTTACTTCCTCACTTTTGACCTTCCTGATGATTTGGCTTTTATAAAACAAAGATCCATACTGGGTTGGGAGATTAAATAATGCTACAGCCTAGATACTGTAACATTGCATCTCAACCCACACTGTACCCTCAAAGTATATTGTAAGAACTAACTTGCTGAGTCCAAAACATTCTAATACTTAGCTATGATGTATTGAAATCACATAGCTACATATCTGATTGAATTTTTTAAAATTAATCCATGATAATGCACAGAGTTGGTTAAATATTTTGAATAAGAACTACAGTTCAAGTGTTTGGAATCTTAAGTTGCTTTTTAAAGTTTTCACATTCAGCTTTGATTATCATACCCTGCCGGTCTGTGCTGGAAAATAGAATCCACTGGGTTATTTTGGAGTTTCTTTGCTTGCATGAGCACAAGGCACAAATTCATAGAAGACACCATAATAGAAAAATATAACAAGTATCAAATCACAAAAGTGAAAATCTCATCAAATCAGATTCTGTGTGACTCATATCCATTTTCAAGGCTCTCCAGAATCTTCCACAGTCTTCTCTGTGCTGGTGAGAGATTCCAGTTATAATGTCTTCTTCATGTGCTGCCACCTTGGATTACTTCTGGCCATGGCAGGCATCATAACTGAAAGTTTTACATTCACTCCCTTTCACAGAGTTTTGCTTGCTCTTATGATAGAGCAGTACACAATAGTCAAACATCTTAATATCATGAGAAAGTTATAAAAAGCACTGCTGTTTTAGTCTATTAGTAAGAGAGAAATGAGTCTGAAAGCTACTTGTATTATAAATAAATGCTTTGAATTTTTCATACTAATACAACAGAGACAGTGCATTACAGGAGAATGAATGAATGAATGAATGAATACTTGGTTGCTTTATAATCTCCTAATTGTATTTAGTATTTCTACTATGTAGATGAGATGTAGACTCACAGAGTGTGTCAATGATAGAAACATTCTGTTTTTCCTCTCATAGCATAATTTTCTGTCTTGAAACAATCCATGAAGATGGTCTTCCTTTTCTACGATCTTTGTGAGAATGCGATTTAGAAAAAGCCTTTGGTGTATTCTTGAGGAGGGAAGTACCTTTTCTTCCTTAAAGCTATTTGTCCAGAACTTTCTAGAGCAGGGGTCTAAGACTAAGCTTTAAGGTGAGTATCAGGCACATCGTTGAAGATGCATATCTGACCCAGTTTCCATATTGCCTGCTGCTAGTTGCTGCTACTGGATGTTCCACTCAAGTTGTATAGAGCTTTATCTTTTTGGCTTGGTTGGCATTCTGGGCTCATCTTGATTCTATGGTGCTATGGATGCCTCCAGAGATAGGCTTCTATTTACTGGACTATTTACTCGACTATTCCTGGTCCACCTGGTCAGAATGGGCCATCTTCCATTATGAAGCCACATCCATATCTGCAGACAGAGCACTTATGCAAATTAATGTTTCCAACTAGGCAACCAACTGGTTTCATTACTTCATGTCTAGCCATCCCCTTTGTTGGACCCTCTATGCTCTGAATCTCAGTGTTGTACAGGTCCAGAATGTTACCATGGACCACACTCCCAGGTTTCATCAATCCCAGGTTTCTATGTCCACAAAAGAACTTTTCAGGGTCATAAAAAGAAACTAATTTATGATCTGCTCCCTTTATTGATCCTTTACTTATGGGATCTCTTTTCCATTGAGAAGGTCAGGAGATATCCCATCTACTTTTTCTTTCAATTCTTACTATCCTTCCCAAATTGTAGGGCTCAAAACATCGGCCTTCCATTCTCTCTTACTGCCTGATAATGACTTTTGTCTTCTGAGGCTTTAGTTTCTCTATGAATTCCCTAAACCTGACAAATAGGATTTTGTTGTAGGTAGGATAAAGAAAGAAATATGTATATACGTAATGAATATGCATGGATTCAAATTTTATATGTTATTTTCATTGTCTATTTTATAGATATGGCTTTATTGGTATAAGAGGAGAGACAGATTTATAAGTTGCCTCATGAAATACTCTGTTGAAGGGAGGCAGTAAGAACATCCATGGTCCTATATAAAATAAGGGACGCTTAACTCATTTGTGATTTTGTCAGTTGAATTCTATTCTAAGTGTTATATATACACTGTAGTTCTATAAGCTAGACATCATTTTCATTAAAGATGAGATAGAAAAAAAATAAAGAATGTACTCAAGGCCAACTTAGTAGAAATAAGAAGGAGGGTTTAAATTGTATAATAATTTATTTGAAAAACCCAGCAATCACAAAGGCAAGGTACACAATTAATAACTACTGGGAGTGGAAAGGGAGATAGTGAGGATAGCTGCATATAAAATGTGGAGAGGGGAGTGACGATTAAGAAATAGGAAGGCTGTTGAATAAAAGCTAAGCCAGAAAAATTTCATGCTGTCATAATACTGCCACACAAATTTCATAATACTCTATACTAATTTCACAAGAAGAGATAAAACAATCAACTCATATGAAAAATAAGGAAGTTTAAGTGTGTGTGTGTGTGTGTGTTCTGTTGTAATGTATGTCTGTGTGTATATAGTCCCCATTGTGCTTGATTGTTCTTGGTGACCAAAAAGTTGGATAGCATATTCTGGGACTAGAGTCCCAGGAAGTTGTGAGACACACAGCGTGGTTGCTAGTAGCCAAGTTCAGGTCCTCTGGAAGATCTGCAAATGCTCTTAACTGCTGATCCATCTCTCAAATCCATGAAGGTTTTGGTTGTTGTTCTTGTTTTGTTTGTGCTGTTGTTTGCTTGTTAACTACAAACTATCAGAAGATCAACACTTGGAAGGAAGTTGGATGTAGCTGCTACAATAATCACCAGGAATATTTGAGAGCAGTTAAAGGAGAGATGAAGGTTTAAAAGACGAGACAGCTCTTCAGCTCCATCTCTGCCTGTGGCCCAGCAAATGCTTGGCATTTATTCTTGAAACCATATATAATGAGAGTTTTAACAAAACAGAATTCTACTTAGAAAAGGACAATCTATTTATATCAGTAATAGTCTGCAGTGTAATTCAGTTCTTAATGTATCTGAATGTGTTCAAACTGGAAAAGTGAAATCCAAAGAAAATTATAGTAATCACCCAAGCTATAGTTAAACAGTGAAGAGGCAGGACTTGGGCTTGCTCTGTACCCTGGCGCTGTGTATCTCCAAAAACCCCAGAGGGATAAACATATTTACAGTTCGTTGGTGGATATAACAAAAGGGATGTGTGACTGAAAACAATGAAAGATTACATGTCTTGAGTGAGACTCTTGTTATAAAGCACATAGATATGAAGTCACATGACAAAATTACTTTTCTTCATACCTTATTGAGAAAGATGCAAACACATTTATATTCCCTGTAAGAGGAATTAAACTTGGATTTAGTTTCTTTGAGAGGTTATGTTTTATATGTGACCCAATTTCAAAGGAGGAATTTCAGTCTGGGAATTACATGGAGTTTGACTTCAATTTTATATGATAGCTGATCTAATAGTAGATGGGTTAGAGTGTGACCTAAAAAAATTATAATTATCTACACAATAGTGTAAGGTGAATCCTAATGCTCCAGATGTGGTTGGCCTAACTTTTGACTCATTGATATATACATATATATTTATATTAAAAGATCTCTTTCTTACATCCTCTCCTGCTTTTCAATAAAGGATTCACCTTATTCCTCCAATGTCATTTTTCTGTATAGCCTATATTTTCCACAGGTATGAAGCACATCAGTGACTGACATACAATTTCAGTAAGTATACAAAATGACTACAATTTGTTGTATGTGAATGGCAAATCAAACAAAAAATATAATTTTAATCATCTTTCATTCATCTATTTAAGTTTACAAAGAAGAAATTCTCCATTTCATTCTATCTTTAGCAAATTTCAATTCTAATCTTCCTGTGATTTTCTAGGCAACTATCTCAAGTACACTATCAGTTTTTCATTGTATATTTATGTGGTTATTATAATAATTTGTAATATATTATAATGTTTAATTTTAATTTCATAATTTATAATCATAATTACACTTTTTATATAATTTACAGTATATCATTTACATTATCAATGTAAACCCTCTATTTGACAGAAATCATTTAACCAAAAGAAAATGGATCATGCGAGGTAATAGTAAGCAATAACAACATACTGTGTAGAGCACAAGTGTTAAAATGACAGCTAGACATGGGAAGAAGTGATTGGTGCTCACATATTTATTCTCTATCTGTTCTAATTATATTGTCTTTCTTCCCTCCTCACTCTCAGTGATTTCTTTCTCACCATCAAGATACCCTGTAACTCTCTCTTTTAGAGAGCATGCCCTCTTATATTTAGCTTTTACTTGAGCCTACTTCTCTAGAATACAAATTCTCTTTTTAAAAAGCAATATACCTTGAATAGCTATTTTTCTAAGTGGTGATATATACATAGTCAATAGATTATTAGGAATTTGTGGGCAAACATTTTACTAAACAGGTAAAATTCCTAACTGAAATATAAAGACTTAAGTATACATACAGATAAGTTTAGTTCATAAGTCTCAGTAAAGAAGATTCTCTTCCAAGGAGAAGGAGACCTTTACACAACTGGTCAAAATTCACAGAACAACTGATTGTGCTGTGTTTGACTCTAGTGGATACATCTACAACACAACTGCTACCCTTGATTCAGGAAGCATTGCGAACAAGGGAGAAGAAAGGTTTTAAAAGCCAGAGGAAGAAAAATTCAGCTCCAATTGTGTAGCAAACATGCTACAGCCATGATTCCTCAATAACAAGACTGATTAAATAAGACATGAACATGGATGGTATCTATAGATACATGAACATAGAAGGAATATCAAAGGGACCATGTCTATATAAAAAACTCCATATGCCTAATAACTACTGAGAGAGGAAGCATGAGCATTCCCTAGGGATGAGCCCTCATTTGGATATCTAATACCAAGTTCTCAGCCCTAAAATCATATATAACAGCAACACTAAATATTATCAGGTTGTGTTTGTGTTTGTGTGTGTGTGTAACAACACCGAAAAGAAAAATTATCTATAAAGAGTGAAGGATATGGCATGGGAGGGTTTGGAGAAAAAGGAGAGGAGAGTAAAATGTTTTATTATATTTTAATTTAAAGAACTTCAAAAATATTTTTAATCATAAAAGAGCTTTTAACAGATGAGTGAATTGTCAGTGAGCACAAACATGCTTTGCTTACTCTGTCCTAGCACTTAAACTATTTCCCTTCTTGTTCACTATTTATTTCTCCCTTAGTTACTTCCATAAAGGAGAATCTGCATTATAATATGTATCTTTCACTGTTGCAATACATTTTAAATTTAACTATTTTTTTAAATGCACACATAAACATATTAGGCATCATGATGGTATTTGTAAAATGCACCACAGTTCATCTTTTCCATTCTCCTTTCCTTCCCTGAACCTCTTTGCATCCCAGTCCCACTTTAGTCTTTAGTTCAGTCTTTTCCACGTTACGTCACATGTACCCTTTTATCCTCTCTTCCCTGTAGTTTGTGACACCTCTTCTTACCCTCTCTTGGTGTCCCTTCTAGTTTTATAAACCTTATCCATGTGACCTTGCTTACTTTAACTATCAATTAGACAGAGCCTGAAATCATTAAGAACAGAATCTGAAATGATGGATTGTCCAGATCAGATTGGCCTTGGATTATACCTATATAAGACTCTTGATTGCTAATGGATGGAATGGGCCCATCATATTGTGAGTAGTGATATTCCCTGAGCACATAGTCCTGGACTGTAAAAAGAAGCTAGCTGTGTATGAGACTGAGTGAGCCAGCAAGCAGTGTGTCTGCATGATTTCTACTTCAAATTCCTGCTTAAGTTTCTCCCCTGACTTTCAACACTTGAGAGTGCAAGAAAAAAAAACCCTTTCTTCCCCTAAGTTACTTTAAGTCAGAGGGCTTTATCACAGTAACAGAAAAGAAACGAAAAAACCACTTTTATACTCATTTGCTCTAATATGTTTTGTTGTTCTTCTGTTTGGTTTTGTAAGATAGGCTTTCTCTGTGTAGCCTTGCCTTTCCTGAAACTTGCTCTGTAGATCAGGCTGGCCTCAAAGTCACAGAAATCCATCTACCTCTGCCTTTTGTGTGCTGGGATTAAAGGTGTGCACCACCGTTGCCAAGCATTGTAAAATGGTTTTAGGTTTCTAAAATATTGCAGTTTTCTATGTCAGTTTCATGATTCAAAGGGTATGGGTTTTGAAGGCTGGACACTATATCAAAGTTCCTTGACATAATGCAAAATGTTACAAAAAAATTAACACTTCATGAGTGAGTTCTGCGTGGAAACTATATACATAGATAAAATGCCCACTCATAGGAACACTAAAAAGGTTATGATATTTGATAATTCTAATATGAGGATTAAACAGGTATTGAATGATTTTTTAAGCTTTAGTTGTCATGTAACTCAGAGCTTGTATTTGTTTATAAAATGAATGCTATTGCATATAAAACTAAGCAAAAGGTAGCACTCAAAGTTTGGGGAGCAAGTTTTGGTTCTTCTGCAAGCTTCAGGAGTGATGGTTTATTCATTGAGTTTATGCCTAATATACACAATGCTATCCCTCTGTTTGAAATGCCAGAGATTTCCACAACTTTACCATATCTAACAGGTTTCCTTCTGCATCCTTGAGCTCAGGGTCTGAGTACTTAATCTATTATGAATCTTTCTAAAGTTTACCAATTTTTTTATTTTATACTTTCACTTTTTATTGAAAAGTAGACTACCTTCTAAAATACCACTGACTCTCATCTTTCTCTCTATGAAATTGTGTTTTTAATCCTCATTCCCAACTAGGTTCTTGGATCCTAAATATATCTAAGGCAACAAAACCATCAAAAGCCTAGCAGCTAATCTAACAGAGTTCTTGTCCCCAAAGTAACATATTGTCCTAAATTTCTTCTATCAGATGTGGCAATCCATCTTTAAATAAATGTGTTTTGTGACTTTAGAGCTTTTCCTTTCTTTTCTCAGACTCAGCCTGTTTTATTTCACCTTATATGATCTGAGATAAGCATGAGAGCCTATTTCTCATGGGGAACAATTCAAGAATAGGGACAACACAGCAACATCTGTAAAGCACTAGGAGGAAAAAACACTGTCAACCTGGATTTTTATATCCAGTGAAATGTGGTTTTACAAACAAAGGCAAGATCTCTGCTCATAGCACCAATGTGGAAGGAGCCTGGAGAGCATTAGTCTCATCCTTACCAGGAGGAAAAAACTATCTAAGACATTGAAAGTCAACAACTTTTCTTAGAGCTATCAGAGGTCTGAAGTGACAGTGGAATGCCACCCCAATGGGAGAGACAGAAGAAACAGGTGCCATAGCCCAAACACCAAATCTGTAATGGAAGCTGTTTAAGCTGTGGAATCCTACAACACTTCAAAGTGATCTGAAGATCTGAGACAAATTGGCTGTTGGTGGTTGTGAACAGCTCCTCTCCCCCTGCCCAGCCACCAACACCATCTCAGGAATTAATCATCAATAACCCAGATACCTGGGAGCTCCCAGAGACTGAGCCATCAACCAAAGACCATACATAGGCTGGTTGGAGGCCCCAGACACATATGTAGCAAAGGACTGACTTGTCTGGTCTCAGTGGGAGAGGATAAGCCTAATCCTGTAGAGAAGTTATACTCATAGGGAAGAAGCAACCTGTTAAAGGTTAAGAAATGGGGGGTGGCATGAAAAACTATGGGAGTGGGCACTGGGGGGGAGCAACATTTGGGATGTAAATAAATAAATGTATTAATTAAAAAAAAGAAACACCTTTGGGCTCTCAAGTATACAGATACAGAATACTTTCACTCACAGAACTTGTGCAAGAGAGCTTAGCTTTGTGATTGTGAGTACCACTCAATTACAGTCTCTGTTTATGATGGTGCTCTTAGAGATTGCAGAGACAATGGCTGAGGGCAGATGGGACTGAGGATGATGAACGAATCAGTGGCTTCTTCAGTACCTTAGCTCCCAGCTACATTCATGCACACACACACAGAGACACACACACACAATAATAATAATAATAATAATAATAATAATAATAATAAATTAATATCTTTATACTTCAACAGAATGTTCAGATTTTTACAAAAAGTGCAAGACATGCTAAAATAGAAGGAAAACATCAGAATAATCAGAATGATGTTTAAATGTAGACATGACATTTAAAATAATCAGATAGAAAATATATAATAGCTAAACTTTTAAAAGAAACAGTAGAAAAATAAAAACATATAATGAACTGGAAATAGAAACACAGTAAAAGAAGAAGAAGCTGAAAGTGAAGATATATGGCAAAGTGCTTGCCTTTTATATGCAAAGCCCTCAGTTTGATCCTCTGCATGGAAAGGGTGGGAACAAAATGAAAACCACAGTAACAGTCTCCCTTGGATGAATTCACCACAACCTAGTCATGGAACAGAAATTTGTAAGTAAGACTGAAGATGGGTGGATGGAACATCTGAATTTGAGAATAAAAAATAAATAAAAGTATGTAATGACTATGGGACAATTTCAAAAGTGTCATTCCTAGATTCTTTAGACCCTTTGTATTCAATTTGTAGAGAATCACAGGCATTTGAAACATTTGAAACAAGTCAGAAAAAGAAAAAAAACCTTACCTATAGAGTGATAAGGTATGACTTATAGTAGGCTTCCTGTCTGAAATACAATAAACTTTTCTTATAAAGAAGGGGTCATATGAAATAAATTGTGAATATTAAGATAAAATTTCTCCAACCTAGACATCTAGAGCTACTTAATTAACTATTAAAAAGAAAAAGGAAAGAAAAAAATTCTTGGACAAGAAACATATGAAGAAACTCAGTCTTAAACAATTGTCCTGAAAAATGTTAAAATGAATTCTTCAGAGAGAAGGAAAGTAATACAAGTCTGAAACTGGAAGAAGCAGTAACAACAAAGGGACAAATCCAGATAAAGCATTGTTCTATTCTTATTGACCTAATAGATAACAGTTTGAATAAATTAGAAAGAAATAGTATTGGTGACTGTAAAGTATGGGTAGAAGAGAAGAATTATAGGAACAGTGTAAGTGACTTAATAAAGTAGGCATCATTTCTCATCAAATAACCACAGTGTACACAATGCAGGACAGTGATTTTTTTTAAAAAAGTAGATTTATGTTTTTTGTAAATATATATCGAAAACTATAAGACAACTACAAAAATCTTTACAAAGGTACACATTCACTTGATAAAGGAAGAAAATAAAGAGAACCTGTCTAGATGAAAACAAGAGGTAGAAAATATAGAATTAAATAAAAGAAAAATATAGTGCAAACCTACCCATTATAAACAAGAAAAATAGGGAACAAATTTGTCAATCACTGTAACTGAGGGCGGGCTAAATACAACAATAAAAAGACCGACTCATACACCAGGTCTATTCACTGTTCTCAGGAATTTAACTTGAAGGGCTAAGCCCACGCAACCTCTTGTAGAAAGCAGGAGACCCCAACTTTCTTAGCTTTGGCTTATCTCTACCTACTAGGAATCTTGATCCATATTCTTACCCTTGAGTAGCTTTCTACACAACACTTGCCCTGAAGAAACATGGGACCACTTCCTTCTCCTGTCAGACATATCTATCCTTCCTGTATCTGCCCCACAGTGGAAAACTACATTTCAACTATACAAATAATTAACACTCTACTAAACATTTTAAGCATGTACACAGAAAGAAGAAAAAGAAACTGATTAGAGAGAGAGAGCAAAGAAAAACTTAAGAAAAACACAATCGAACAAATTATTATAGATACAGTTCCCAGTGCAAAAAACTGTATCAAAAACCAAAGCAGGATGCCTCATCTACGAATCATTAATCCTATAATAATGTCCACTGATAAAAATCCTGGAAGAACTTCCAGACAAAAAATTCATAACATATATATTCAAAATATAAATGTGACTATGTTTAGACAACTCAAAGAAGGCCTATATATACTTCAAAGGAATTAAAACAAACCTTGAATAAAACAAATAAAGCAATGTAAGATACAAAAATTAAATTATATAAATGTAATTATATATTGATTAAATTAATTACATTTAATTTATATTAAATAAATTAAATTAATATTAATTACATATATAATACTAATAAATAAATAAATTAAATAAAAAGAATAACCAAAGAAATGAAATGAGGTGAGAAATTAAAATCTTAAGGACCCTGCTATACCACTCCTGAGCATATACCCAGAAGATGCTTCAACAAGTAATAAGGACACAAGCTCCATTATGTTCATAACAGCCATATTTATAATAGCCAGAAGCTGGAAAAAACCCAGATGTCCCTCCACAGAGGAATGGATACAGAAAATGTTGTACATTTACACAGTGGAATACTTCTCAGCTATTAGAAACAATGACTTCATGAAATTCGCAGGCATATGGATGGAACTTGAAAATATCATCCTGAGTGAGGTAACTCAGTCACAAAAGAACGGACATGGTATGTTCTCACTAATAAGTGGATATTAGCCCAAAAGTTCAGAATACCCAAGATTCAATTCACAGCAACCATTGGACTGAGCGTAGCCTCCCAGATGGAGGAATTGGAGAAGAGACTAAAGGACTGAGGGCGTTTGCAGTCCCATGGAGGGAGCAACAGTGTCAACTGGCCTGACTCCCCAGTGTTCCCAGAGACTGGACCACCAACCAAAGAATACACATGGAGGGACCCATGTTGCTGGCCATATGTGTGGCAGAGGAGGGCCTTGTCGGCCATCAGTGGGAGAAAAGGCCCTTGGTTTCTGAGAGTGTTAGATGCCCCAGTGTAGGAGAATGCCAGGGAGGAAAGATGGGAGTGGGTGGGTGGATGGGGGAGCCTATACTATCCCCTCTCCCCCTTCCTCTATGAGGAAGGGGGAGAGGGGATAGTATAGGCAGTTTCCAAGGGGAGACCTGGAAAGGGAAAAACGTTTGAAATGTAAATAAAGTATCAAAAAAAAATCCTACTGGGATTAGAAAAAAATATCATTCAGTGTGAGGTAATCAGAGCCAGTAAGATAAATATGGTATGTAAACACTTTGCATGGATGTTAGCTGCTAAGTTAAATGATAACCAAGCTATAATCCATAGAATCACAGGTTAGGTACAGGCTATGAGACTAGGGGTAGGAAGTAGAGTAGATATTTATGGGTGGAGGGCTGGAATAAGATGATCATGTGGGGACAGAAACAATGGAGGGAATTCAGGGAGAGACTGTGAAAAATTACTGGTCATTTGCAGTCTAGTACAGAAACAGAATGCAGCAGAAACTTCCTAAAATATATGCATATAAATAGTTGATCTAAATAAAATCACTAAAAATCAGGGAAACAGAGTAACAATATGCCATCTCTTGTCACCAAATGAGATTTCCTGTAACAGGATTGGGTTACATCGAATTGAATTTTTGGTCAAGAGGGTCCCATGGAAATTACTAAATAACCCAGGCTGTTGTCAAGACTATAGATTATAGCCAGTCTTTGTCTACTTTTTTGGGTTCTTCTTTCTTCCACCCTTCTCAACCCCTTCCACCCTTTCAACCCCTAACATAGATAAGAGAAAACAAGGACAGAGATGCAAGGAAATTGACTCCTGAATAAAGTCAGGGGTTAGAAGGAGTGACTTTATTTTAGACTATTTTCTGGTGATTAGGGACACTGAGTTCCTTGGGGAAAATTTGATCTTCGGAGTCAATGTACCTAACTTTCTCTTCTTCCTCTTTGTCTTCCTCCTCCTCCTCTTCCTTCTTTGTGCATGACTACTTAACAAACCACAACCAACAACAAGCAATACCCAACCAACAACCCAGCAATCCTCTCTGGGCCGTAGCATTTTATACCCTCTAAAAGGTACCTAGAATTCCAAATGTCATACAATTACAGAAACTATATGCAGCTGGCAAAATGATGTTTCTGATAGAGCACAAGGCAAATCATAGTCAGCTGTGGGCAATCTAAAGCAGCCCTGTATCCCACACCTGGCATTAAAATGAAAACATAATCTTATAATATTTCTGTGTTTAAAAGAAACCAACGTTCCCAAATTGGAACTATAATAGTTTGCTCTCCACTAGTTGACAGCAAAACCCCATTTTCAGAAGACAACTCCTACACAAATCATTGAAGATGGAGAAGTTGAGCTGGATACATAGAGAGTTTATCCCTACATGCTAGATAGAATCTTTGGTAGAAAAATATCCTTTATGTGCTAGTAAAGGAAAAACACAGACAATAATCCAGTCAAAAAAACCTTCAATGTACAATAGTTTCTTGCCTGTAAGATAAGCTAGTACAGTGGTGACACAAAGCTTGTAGGAGTAATCAATCAATAACTGATTTGACCAAAGGTCCACTCCACAAGATAGAATCCATACCCAACTGTGTCAGTGTGCAAAAACCTGAATATCACATAGAGCTAGGGCAAAACCAAATACTGCTCATCTTAAAAATACAACTGTAGTGATACAAATAACTCTTAGTGATTTTCTGCTATATTCATACATAAGTATCATATTCAGCTATCATTGGAGAAGCTTCCTTCTGTAGCAGATGAGAACAAATATAGAAATATAAAGACCAACAGACAGATATTATGGCATTATGGAATACAGCCGGAAGCCATGTTGATGTCTGTGGGGTATGTTGTTGCACTAAGTCCATAATCTGTGCTCCAACTGATTATAAAGGACAATAAAGCTACTTTTTCCATGACATTGATAACTGAAGAAAAACAGTTGAAAAAGAGATATGTAGACGACTTCTGTGACAACACCTACTCCTACCCTAGCTCCCAAAATGTAACAGCCTAGACAGAAAGCCATCAAAGAGAATTCTTGAAAATTGTTTTAAGTGTGTTGAAATATAATGTCTCATAATTGATAGTTCTGGCTGTGTTTCTGACTCGGTTTTCTTTGAGGAGTTGGCCATCAGTAGTTTGGGAGTAAATGGGCAGCACAAAATTAAACTTGGTTCTTCTTGCTGTTCTTATTGTTCCTGTTGTTGTTCCTGTTGTTCCTGTTGTTGCTGCTGTTGTTGTTCTCCTCCTTCTCCTCCTCCTCCTCCTCCTCCTCCTCCTCCTCCTCCTCCTCCTCCTCCTCCTCCTC
>JADRCH010000175.1:7390799-7408194 GCA_019843965.1 Rhynchomys soricoides
TCCTCCTCCTCCTCCTCCTCCTCCTCCTCCTCCTCCTCCTCCTCCTCTTCTTCTTCTTCTTCTTCTTCTTCTTCTTCTTCTTCTTCTTCTTCTTCTGGAGGAAGACGTCACAAGGTCTGGAAGGCAGACTTAAGAAAACTGAGAAGTGAGTGTGCTTAAGGTTCATGATGTGAAATTCCCCCCAAAATCAAGAAAAATATTATTCTGTATTGTTAGTATCTGCATAAGCCAATATAGTCACTCTAGAAATGTGTTTGGTGGCCTCTCAAAAAAACTAGTAGTAGATGTACCATTTGAACCACTTGCAGCACTCCTGACACACACTAAAAGATCTTATCTTACTACAGAGATACTGGCACATTCATGTTGATTGCCATCCTACTCACTACCGATAGTAAATGAAATCAACCTCAATGGCCATGAGCTAAGAAATAGGTAGTGAAAATGTTGAATATACACAGAACAGAATACTACTCAACTGTAAAGGTAGATGGAATCACAATACCTGCATGTAAATGGACAAGACAGGAAAATACTATACTGTGTAATATTATTCAGACTCCTAAAGATAAGCACCTCATATTCTTTGTAATATGATGGTCCTAGTTTCAAATGTGTTGTTTTGTTCATTTTACATGGATCACATGTGGAGTCCAGGAAACTAGAATTGGGCCATGAGCAGGGGTTGTTCATTTAAAGGGGTAGAGTGTAAGAGAAAGGAAAATAGAAAGTTAGGGACTTGGGGGTTGAGAAAGGTTCAACTAGGTATTTGAATGACTGTGATGTAGATAACTATAGGGAAGGGAGAGTAGATGTGAAGAAGCTTCCTGGGAACCTAACATCTCATAATCCAAGTAAAAACAATGGTAATAAAATAACACATGGAATATGAAAACACTGGTGGGAGGGAGAATACTGGGAGCTAATGATTTAAGACAGGATAAGAACATGAAGGGGTAGTGAGAGATAAGGCATGGGTTAACGAAACTGAAGCAGAAATAACATATTAGCCTGGGATTGAAAGGGAGTGCTGTGAAATGCTGTACAGTAACCGCGACATGACAAGTGCACACATAGAATAAAAAGGCAACCTGTCAAACTAGATTGAAGAATTAAGATACAACTAAAATCAGTCTATGTGAAACATTTTGTATATGAAGGCATAGGTCAATTAAAATGAAAGGAATATAAAAACATCTACTGTGCTAACAATTTCATGAAAGTGGAAGTGACCACGTTAGCAATTTAAAAAGCAGTCCTGAGAGCAAATAAAATATCAGCAATAAAGAGAGTCAGTACATAATAACAAGAGTCCATTTTTTTTTCAGAATAATTGGCAATAATTGATGTGTGTACTTATAAACAAACCCTCAAAGTACAGAAGACAAAATGTGAAAATGAAGCACCCAGCAACAGTTCTGTCTTCTTTTCCAGGTACAGATTTCAACACCCTAGTTCTGTGTAAAAATATGGCCAGCAAATATTGATAAAAATTTAGTAGTAAAGAACAGAAACCCTAGTCGGCATGACATAATTGACACATACCCTGTTGCAAAATCAACAGCAGTAAAAGGTGTCTCCTGCCCAAGTTCTAGTAGAACACTCAGCCACATTCTAGGACATTAAAGTGTCTTACCAAGTTTTGAAGAATGGACAAGTTACTAACGAGCATGTCTTCTGGCTGCATAGGTATTAAACTAAGAACAGGAGACAGATATCATCAACTACATGGAGATCTGGATTTACACTTCTAAATAAAATCTAGAAAATCGATACTACCACTGAGACCTCTCAATGCAAATTGTAAAAGTTCTGAACCACACTGAATGAAACCAACTTACCAAGAATTCCAGGATGCAATAAAAAGCTTTCCTCAGAGGGAAAATTATAGCAGTGACTATGTTAGAAAGGAAGAAATATTTAAAAATCAATAATGAAACATCATTCTTAATACAAACAGAGGTAAATAACTAGGAAAAATTAGAGTTGAAATCAATGAAATTAAGAGCATAAAATAATGAAGCCTGAAAAATCAAATTCTGTTGTTTTAAAGATCACTAAGATTGGTAAGCCTCTTCATAAACTAAACAAGAATAAAAGAATATTCAAAAGTTACTGATGTCATAGATGAAAAACAATAGACTTTTTCAATGCCACTGTGCTGGCCAGTTTTATGTCAACTTGACACAAGCTAGAGTCATGAAAGAGGAGGGGGGCCTCAACTAAGGAAATAACTACATAAAACTGGTCTGTAGGGAAGCCTGTAGGGCATTTCCTTAATTGGTGATTGATGGAGGAGTGCACAATTCATGGTGGGTGGTACCATCCCTGGACTGGGGGCCCTGGCATCTAAGAAAGCAGGCTAAATAAGCTATGGAGAGAAAGCCAGTGAGCAACACTACTTCATGGCCTCTGCGTCAGCTTCTGCCTCTGGGTCCCTATCTTGTTTGAGTTCTTTCCATGACTTTTTTCAGTGACCAACAGTAATGTAGAAATATTACCCAAATAACCCTTTCCTGCCCAAGTCGCTTTTGGTCATGGTGTTTCATCACAGCAATCGCAACCCTAATTAGTACAGTCACAAGAATACTGAAGGCATGACATGTGTACTTGACTACTACGACTGTGGTAACTAAGGTGAAATATATTGGTTCTGTGAAAGACACAAAATATCATCACTCCTGAAGGGAAAAATGGGTAATCTGAATAAGTATATAATTATTGAATTGAATAAATAATTACTGACTAAGGCAAAAAATGCTGCACTGGTGAATCCTACTACATAGTTAAGAGAGAAATCATACCAATTTATTGCAATCTCTATCAGGAAATAGAAATAGGCAGACATTTCCCAAATCCCTTTATGATGCCAGCTTTATACTAATATGAAAACCAGATAAAGACATTACAAAATAGAAAAAGTACATGCCCTTATCTCTCATGAACACAGATAAAAAAATCCTCATGAAAATATTAACAAATTGACTGCAACAATGTAAGGGAAGAATTATACAAAACGACCAAGCTGGATTTAGGCCAGTTATGCAAAGCTACTTGCACATTTGAAAATCAATTTATGTAATCCACCATATCAACAGACTAAAGGACAAAACCATATAATCATATCAATCGATGCAGAAAATGCATTGGACAAAATCCATCACACGTTCAGAACACTCTTAGAAAACTAAAAATAAAGAAAGAGCCTCTCTTGGTAAGAGGCATTTATAAAAGGTCTATATGTAATATTATACTTGATGGGAACTTCCAGTATAATTTACTTCTATGTTTTTAGAAAGCATGTTTGCCTTTTCTCCCAAAATTTATTCATGGTGGTATGAGAGACCCAATAGTCCAAGAAGAGAAGGAGTGGTAATAAAGACTTGTGTCTGTTTTTATAGCTGACAAGAATGTTTAAGTAGCAAGTTATAGTGGATAGACACCTGGAAACAGTTTTTAGTAAGTTCATTTTATATAGTGAGTGTCAAAACCAAAAATGTCTTCCTCCTTAGAATCGATGAATGATTGAAATTTGAAATAAAATAAAATGTAATTTATTTTGACATTAAATAATGAAGTATTTATTTGCATATTTTCAAATCACATACCAAATCTATATGTTAAAAAATCCTCAAAATTTTGATGAAACAAAATTAATTCCATCTAAAGCAGTGGTTCTCTACTTCCCTAATGCTGTGACCCTCTAATGCAGTTCTTCATGTTGTGATGATCTCCAATCATAAAATTATTTTGTTGCTACTTTCTAACTGTAATTTTGCTACTGTTATGACTTATAATATAAATATGTTATATAGGATATCTTATATGCGATCCCCAAAAGGGTTACAACACACAGATCTTGAACTGCAGATCTAAAATAATAGAAAAGTGTTCTACCTTCATAGATTAGAAAACTAAATATAATCAGATATCCATTTTTTCCCAACATGGTTCATAGAGTTCATTCTAAACTTTACTTTTGAAAAGAATTGCATGTATGTTTATGCATGCATATCTGCATGTATGTGGGTACAGGTGTGTGAGGTTGCATGTATGTGGAATCTCAACACTGACATTAGGAGTCTTTCTTGGTAGCTCTCCATCATTATAATGAGGCAGGGTCTCTCAGCTGAATCCAGAGTTTGGTAACACTTGCTAGTTAGCTATCCATCTTATTTCAGGAATCAACTGTTTCTACCTTCTGCCTACTAGAATTATAGTTTGGCTGCCATGTTCAATTAGCATTCATACAGGTTTCTAGTGATCTCTGAGATTCAGTCTTCACAATTGCATGGCACAGACTTCATCCACACCCCTGGTTCTACCACTCAAAGGAAAAGTCAAAAGTCCAGAAGTGGATGGTAGAGGAAATGGCAATAACAAACAGAAAACTAACTTTACTCAACTTCATGGTTCCTAGAAAACAACAGTGATGAAAATAAGTATCATGGTGATGACAAAATAATACATTTGTTAAGATAAATGACTAATGAGTCAAGATTGACAATATTTTCAGCAAAACATACTGGCCATTCATACAAATACACATATACAGAAGGGGGTGGGTTAGAGGAAACAACAAATGAAGAACAACAGAACAGAATACTGTAGTCAGATAGCATAATTTTTGTAGAACCCCTGAAATTATCAGAGCTAAATATAATGTAGAATTGTCAAGCTTTTAGGAAATATAGGATAAATACTAGATAAATCTGAATTTTTAAAAATTGATTAACTTTAGTATTTGCCAAGTTTACATATGTTTATTACGTATTCTAATTATTCTTACCATGTACCACACTACCAGAATTAATAAAGGACGCTCTGAGGCATTGTCTGATAACACATGAAATTTGAAACTTTACAAAATCATAAAACATCTATGAAGAAGTATAATGTGGTTAAAGTTGAAATGTGTGTGGGGCAAGTGGACTGTGCCACCATACAAACGAACTGGTAAGGCTGAGCAGGTTCAAAACCTAGGGAATCTCAGAATTGAGAATGGCAGGGGTTGGGCCAGTTCCCTGCCAAATTACCTCATCTGGAACATGTAACCATGACACCCCACTGAAAGGACCATTACAATTGGTCACATAGCAAAAACACCTGGAGTTCTCCATGCTAATGAGGTATGTTCATCCAATGAATTTCCCTTCCTGGGCATTTTTTCCTACAAAAGTTCTTTAACTCCTGGTTCACCCTGGTGGTTTATGTCTGCCATCAAATAAAACAGTTTGGACAAACAAGGACTGCAGTGCAGGGGATAGGGGAGTTGTAGGGTTGGGGAGTGTATCAGCCATCCCCTTCCTGCTTGGCACAAAAACATTGAAGGGAAGCACAGACCCATTCCCAACTCCAGGAGGTAACCCAGGGGTATGTGGGTACTCAGGAGACTGGAAACCACAGCATCCATTTCAGACAACACCCGTTTCTCACCCAGAGAAAACATGAACTGGGAGCACTGTTATGGACTGCCTCCCCTGAGTGGCTTGTTGGTAGTGCTCAGGCACCCCAGTAGAGAGGCAGACATGCAGCCCTGCAAATGTGTTGCTTATTAATTTTAAAACTCTGTAAATAATAAAATAGTGACTGTCTAGGGTATAACAAAGCCAAAGTACAGAAATTCTTATACCATACAGGAAGAGGATGCAGGACAAGAATAGCTCACAGTAAAGGAGAAAGAAAAAAAATGTTCTAACTTAAGCCACTTCACTGCACAGTGAGTGATGTAATGTGGAACAGCCTGACAGCAGATCAATGTGCATAATATTTGCATATTTAACCAGTTAATTCAAAATAAATCAGAAAGCAGTAGGAAAACATAAAAATTAAGGAATGCAAATGTAATTACTATATTAAATATAAACCATA
This sequence comes from Rhynchomys soricoides, assembly GCA_019843965.1. Taxonomy (NCBI): domain Eukaryota; kingdom Metazoa; phylum Chordata; class Mammalia; order Rodentia; family Muridae; genus Rhynchomys; species Rhynchomys soricoides. The sequence goes on from JADRCH010000175.1 coordinate 7,396,671, forward strand.
TAAACACTAAGTTAAATGCCATAGATTGGCAAATAATATAAACCAGTAAGAAGTAATATCTGATACTGTTAAAGAGGCTAATGTCAAATACAAAGACATTTGTTAATTATAAAAGAATGGGTAAATACACCATAGAACCCCAACACAAAGACTGTGGTAGCCCTCATACTAATATCAGATAAAGAACTTGAAGAGGAAGTTTTGAATAATATGTTGTAGGCATATATATATATATGCCTATATTAAGTTTGGAGAAATCACCACTGTAAAAGATGGCCCTATTAAAATTCATCAACTAACATAAGTTTATTTCTCACTAATGTCTATAACAGCAAAGAAGGTCCCTGTTCCTTACTTCTATTTAACATTTCACTCCAGGTTTTAAATAAAAACTGTGAGTCTAGAAAAATACATAAAATATTGACATAAAGGCGATCTGTATGTGTTTGCAGCCTGTCTGCAGAGTTAGACTTCAGAGTATCATACAAGGAGAATAATGGGAAGCAAGTGACTGAACAATTGACCCAGTTCAAAGTAGGAACAGTCAACTGAACTTCTGTACACTATCAATGTACAGTTAAAAGTGAAAATAAGAAAACACAAAATTTTAAACTCTATAACCTGCAATCTTGAAACATTGAGAATAATTATAATAAATAAAATAAGAAATATTATATTTGGAAGAGAGAAACTGAAATTAAGGTTCTTGACAAAGATAGATCAAAGTAATAACAATTCAAATTTTATTATTTTATTCTATTTTGTTTTATTTTAGTTTTAGAATCTAGACAGAAATTTCTCTAGAGGAGAAAATGTAATTCTAACTACATGTTTACAAAGTTTTTAGACAAAGATATAGTAAGAGAATGTTGTATTTATTCCCAAACAACGTAACTTTCTACATAGAAAATCACAGAAGACAAGCATCTATGAAAATAGGATTAGCCACTCTGCAAATACAAACTAAAAATATGTTGATATGTGACTGCTATGTAAAAATGAATGATGCTACTAGGACTATATGGATGAATTTTAAAAGTATCAAGCATTATGAAAAAGTCATAATCTGACATAGAATTCTGGAAAATATGAACACAGGAGAGGCATCAGCTGGTCAGTCACTATAGCCTGGGATCCCCTGAAACACAGAACACCAGGAAGAAAGTATGATAATATTTATAATATTTTATTTCTATTCTGATAACAAAGTCATCTGTCTAATTATCAAACTGCACACTTAAAAGAATGATTCTCCCTGCTTATAAATCATGCTTCAATAAATCTAACATTTAACATCAACTGAAAAACAATACTGGTAATATTATCTTCTCCCAGACTGGTAGGAGAACATCCTAATGCTTTGCAATCAGACATAATATTGGCTGTCATTTTGAAACAAATACTTTTGATCATTCCTAGGGATTTATTTTTTTGTCTCTTATTCCTAACTGATTAATTGTTTTATGAATAATTAATCTAGCCTAAAATTAATTTGGCAGTCTGTCTGGATAACATATTTTATTCTTTGTTCAATTGTTATAATTATTTATTCTTAATTTCCTAATATTTAATTTTTGTGAATCAATGAAATAAAAATACATTCAATCAGAGTATATTATTACTTAATAGACAGCTGCATGTAATTAGCTATAACATTTATATATGTAGTTCTAAGCATAATTAATCTGTTTAATTTTATGTACCAGAATTTTTATTTGAAGAGGATTTTGTTGTTTCATAATTGAAAGTTGAAATCTTTCCATCAGTTTGAACAATCTTAGGTAGTCAAACTAGAATCAAATTCAAAGACGTAATATAAATTATTTGACCTTTTGTGTTCCTTGACATTTTTCATATTTTTTTATGATATTTATCACAAGAATCATTATAAACATTAAATTTTACATTTTTATGGATTACTACCAATTTCATTTATATGCTAAATACAGAAAAATTAAATTAACTTTTAGAAAACGTGTCCTCCCTATTTGATAAAGCTATCAAATGTTCAAAGTTTCTCTGTCTTACATTATCTTTAGTATGTTTGCCAAAATCTTCTCTACGGGTTAAAGCTTACCACTACAATGCAAATTAGAACAAGAAAATATTTGTTAACTTTTTAACATAAAGATATTTACCACATCTCAAAATTGTGGGTTAGCATTTCTGATATGAGAAAATAAAATAATTAATCATTAGTTTTCTATTTTAATTTAACATAGTGAATCATTTTATTTTTGCAAAATTTTCATATTTTTGTTTATAACAATTTTTAAATTTGAATATGTTTTTCATATTCAACCTCTACCCCAAGTTCTTCCATATCTTTTCCCCATCCCTACCACCCATCTTTAAGTTTTTTTCTCAAAAAAACAAACAAAAACCAAATCAGTAACAATGCCAAAACACAAAATAAAATGTCACCCAGAAATTTAAAAAAAAAAAATCTGTAACAAAATAAAAGCACACTGTCTTAGTCAGGGTTTTTATTCCTGCACAAACATCATGACCAAGATGCAAGTTGGGGAGGAAAGGATTTATTTGGCTTACACTTCCATGCTGCTGTTCATCACAAAAGGAAGTCAGGACTGGAACTCAAGCAGGTCAAGGAGCAGGAGTTTATGCAGAGGCCATGGAGGAATACCGCTTACTGGCTTGCTTGCTTCTCCTGGCTTGCTCAGCTGGCTTTCTTATAGAACCCAAGACTACCAACCCACAGATGGTACCACTCACAAGGGGCCCTCCCCCCTTGATCACTAATTGAGAAAATGCCTTACCACTGGATCTCATGGAGGCATTTTCTCAACTGAAACTCTTTTCTCTGTGATAACTCCAGCTTGTGTCAAGTTGACATACAAAACTAGCCAGTACACACACAAAAGACTGTGGAGTTTATTATATGTTAGTCAACTACTCCTGAACATAAGAACTCCCCTGAAGTTGATATTCTCAGTGTTACTCTGTTGGTGAAAACTGATTTTTCCTCTTTCAGCAGGTATACGGTACAAATTAACCTTCATCCTAGTGGATACTTTAAACCATTTTTATGTTGATTAGGGATTTGACAATCCTTCTTTCACTGGATATTTGAAAAAAAATGATCTTTTCTTTAATCAAGTTATATATGATAAAATTATACAAATCTTATTTAATATTCTTCAGTAAAGAACAAAACAAAGCAAAAACAACAAAACCCAAACCAAATAAACAAACAAAAGATGTTTGGTTGCTAGTTCTCCATTTTTCCACTTGATAATTTATATTTCTCTGGACATTTGTATGCCTATTTTTGTTTGATATTTGGGACAGGTTTTTTTGTAAGTCAATTTAACCCCAAATGTAACCTTATCTACATAGTTTAAACTCATGGTCCTCCTGCTTCTGACTCTATTCTTGAACACTGAGTCACAGGGATATGCTGCCACACCCAGCTGCATGTTTATCTATCTTTCTGTCTGTTTGTCTATCTGTGTGTCCATTTATTTTACAACCTCAAGAATCATTTTTTCATAAGAAAAGATTATTCATATTTCATGTCTTTATTTTTCACTGAGACTTTCCCAGAGGACATAACTAGCATTGTCATGTTCTCCCCTATCTAGGAAGATTTTGTTCACTCACTGCTATGAGACAGATCCGAACAATTTCAAGGACTAGAACCAACCTTAAGTGGCAAAGAACACTTTCTATCTGGATTATGAGAAAAAGTTTAAGGAAAAGAAAGGAATGAGAGAACAAAAGGAGGAAAGGGAGGGAAAGAGGGGGAACAAGAAAGGAAGGAAGGAAGGGGAAGGAAAGGAAAGAGAGAGACAGACAAAGAGAGAGAGAGACAGAGACAGAGACAGAGACAGAGACAAAGAGAGACAGACAGAGAGAGAGAAAGGGGTGACAATGGTAGACTTTTTAATGAAAAGATTATTCATGTTTCATGTCAGACATTCAATCTTGGTTTGAGTGTTACAAGATGGAAACAGTATTACTATCATAGAGAATGTCTTCTACACACCTGTTCTAAGCACACCCGTAACACCTAATGCTTTACAGGAGGCAGCAGCTGTAGCAAAGCATTTGGCACAATGCCTCACTTGATTTTGCTGGTATAGCTGAGAGGCCGGAAGACAGGACTGACTGAGTTTGTGAATGAGTGCATGGAAGGTGTAGAATATCCATTCTACACCTGGCGTACATCTGAAGGGAATGGATCCCAACAGTCCCTCCATCATGTATGATAACAGTCAGTTGTTTGATTTATAAATGATTTGGCAGATCTTGACTTTCTTGTTTACCCAGTTGATACACTAATGTACCATCCTTATAACAAAGACTGGATCAGAGAGAAGATATATATGCTCCTTAGATGACAGAGAAAACTGTCTGGGAAGTAATTGGATGTTTATGTTCAGTATTCAGCCACTTCCAATGTGTCATAGATTCCAACATGTCCACATCACAAAAGGACTAATGATTTTATTTATGTTTTTTTTTTCTACAACATTTCTTTATGTTTGAAATTATAAAGTAGGGCCTAACTGATGTCTCCAATTTGAATTCACTAAACACTAAGTACAAGTTATTATAGCTCTCCTCCATGTTTACTTGCAGTTCTTACTTCTTGTTTACAGCTATTGCAGTAGGAGACTTTTTACACAATAGACCCAAAAGAAACTGTATTATCAATGAAGTTACTATACTGATATGTATTTGTGTTTGCTGCTTTAGAGGCCTTACAACTTCCTTTAATTAACCCTTGTACTTAAGCCAGTGTCGTTCCCCACTTTAGTGAGGATAGTTTCTACATCTGTTGTTCAGTGTGATTATTTTGTCATATTCTGCATTTCAGCCTGTATTTCCCATCATCATTTTATTTGAATAAATCATATGAATAGTTATCATAATATAGACATAATTTCTCAATATCGAATGTGAGCTATATTTCTTCAAAAAATAGAGTCGTTTAGAAATGATAAAAAAATAAACTTTGCTATGGAGAAACCAGACACTCACTGTTTTGTCCAAGACACCCAGGTTAAGATAGGCAGAGTTAAGACTCCCTGATGGCTGTTGCCTTGATATGGCTAGGTAAAGACAAAAGTCTTATAGCTCTGGTCTTTCTTGTTAAAGAATCAAATTCTAATCTAATTGCAGCAAAGACACCAGATACATCCCATTTGAAGGACATCCTCTGAAGTATATGATGAGTATCCTTTATGGTAATCAGAGCCAAAGGAAACTATAAAAAGCATCTTAGCCAAGAGCAGGCTAAGCAGAGATGATGACTAAATATAAAATGGTACCTCGGATAAGATCCAGGATCAACAAGCAAATAGAAAAATCTAAAGAAATCTGAATAATATATGGACTTTAATGATAATGTATCTTTGGCTCATTAGTTGTAACAAATGTAGCATTAAATGTAATATATGTAATCTTTAATAAAGCAAATTGTACAGGTTATATGCAAACTCTCTTTACTGTCTTTATAACTTCTCTATAGTATAAAGATACAATTATTCTAAAAACATTTTATGTCTAATTACTATTCTTTGATAATTTAAACAAAAGTATGTTCCTAGTTTTTCTTCTATTTTTGTCTTATAATCTAATTAACATGTCTATTATTATTTAGCATTTTAAAGCATAACAAAGTGCATTTATAAAAACTTATTCTCTTGTAATCTGTGATTTAAAAGGTCATATCCCAAGATTCAATTCACAGTAACTGTTGGACTGAGTGTGCGGTCCGAGATGGAGAAGTTGGAGAAGAGACTGAAGGAGCTGAGGGAGTTTGCAGCTCCATTGAGGGAACAACAGTGTCAACTGGCCCGACACCCCGCTGCTCCCAGAGACTAGACCACCAACCAAAGAATACATATGGAAAAACCCATGGTGCTGGCCACATATGTGGCTAAGGAGGGCCTTGTTGACCATCAGTGGGAGGAGAGGTCCTTGGGCCTGAAAGTGTTAGATGCCCCAGTATAGGGGAATACCAGGGAGGGAAGATGGGAATGGGTGGGTGGGTGGGTGAGGGAGTACCCTCATAGAGGCAGGGGGAGGGGGGATGGGATAGGAGGTTTCCTAAGGGGAGACCTGGAAAGGGGAAAACATTTGAAATGTAAATAAAGTATCAAAAATAAAAAGTGGGATATGTGTGTGTATGAGTGTATGTGTGTGTGTGTGTGTGTGTGTGTGCATGTATATGGGCAGAAGGCACAGGACATTTTTTGGTGTCATTTAACAATACCTGTTATCTTCATTTTAAATTTTTCTTTACATTCATGTATCTATTTTGTGTGTCTATGAATATGTATTTTGTGTGCATATGTACAGTCTTACATGTGCATGTTTCAGAGAATAACTTGTAAAAGTAGACTCTTTCCTCCAATCTCTGGGTTCCAACAATTAAAATTAAGTCCTGAGTCCTGAGTCCTTAGCACATTTATGAAGGGAGTCATCTCTGAGGCCTCCACCTGTTTTTGAGACAGGGTCTGTCATTCTCCTCAGGCTCTCCAAATAGACTAGGCTGGCTCATGACACATCCTGGTCTCTGTTCCACAGCCTTGAGATTAGCAGTTTGTGCCACCATACTTAGCCATTTTAACTGAGCTCTCTTTCCAAACCCATCTGAGAATAATTGTTCATCATTATTTAGCAATAATATATTTTGAGAAAGTTAGCTAACTTTTAAAAGAATGGATTATTTACCATAAATATAATTGAAACATAAAATTGACAACCTTCTTAACATCTGTGTTGTTGAAGGTTTTAAAATGAATCTGTGTGTTAAATTAGGAATCTCTGAATCATGGCAGAATCATTAATGATATACTTAATCCTAAAACAGAATATTTCAGATAGAGAAGAAAATGAATATATTCTCATTGTGTAATTCAACAAAATTTGTTATTGTCATTGTGATACCAAAATTATCTCCCTGCATTTGAAAATGTTGTCAGTTTGCGACAAAGGTCACAGAAAGGGGCCAATTGCATGGGATGACCTAAGATTTAACGTTAGACATTTTTATCTTGAATTTCCTATGAGATATTGATAGGGTTGTAGTAAGAAAATAAAATTACTAGATATACTAACTGACATTACACACATTGATCAGGTGTAAGGTTTAAGAAAAAAAGTAATTTTATTTTTCAGAAAATGGTAACAAAAGGCATGAAACTAGAAATTTTCAGCTCAGAGTTAAAAGACATAGTAGAAAAACTGATATACTCACTTGAAATTAAGGATGAAGGAAAGAAAAAGTAGGGAGACTCAGAGCTCTAAGAAGAGACTCAGGACCATTTGTGACATGAGCTGTGGGAATGGATTCAACATGGCAGAAAGCCGTATAGATGGATGCAGAAGAAGACAGTAAGCACTCATTGCCCACCTCTTGGAAGGTTCTCATGGAATATCTAAGTTATTTTTCCCCAAATTCTACTTTTAAAAAATATTTTTGCCCTTTAAAAGTAGCTTAAAAATAACAACAAGCAACCAAACCAGCTCAAATAGACTAAAGGATCTGCCCATAGTGACTGCCTCATTGGTTATGTGGTGCTGTAATGTGTAATGCTCACGAGACTATGAGAGGTTGGGTAACTTATCAAAGTTTATTTGACTGGCCATTGTACCTTAAAGTACTGTGTAGTAAAAGAGCATGTGAAAAGGGAAAGGGATGACCACATTTTTTAAATAACTTCTACTGTCCTGATAACAGGAATAAAATTCATCAAAGGCTAACTTCATGAATTGAGTCTTCATGATCTACTCAACTCTTAAAAGCTCCACTTCTCTACACTGTGGATTGGAGAATTAAGTTTCAAATGCATAGATTTTAAAAGAGCTTCAGGGGACATTAAAACCACAGATGTTACAATGTTAAGAATCTATACAATTAGAATTGAGACCCTAGTGTGTACATTAAATATTCACACTTTCATCTCTTTTCTGGCCCTAATTAATGTCAAAGTAAGATCATCAGCTAGAGTCCAGGACTTACTCAAAAAGTAAGACAGGCAACTGGAACGAAGAACAGGGAAAATAGGAGCCATGCTGGATGGAAAAGGAGGCAAAGGCAAATCCAAGACACTGCACAAAAGGAAGGCAAAATTAAAAGTTAGGATCTTTGAGCATTTTGAATACCCTAGGAGAAAGAATTAGTAGATAGGAAATAGAGAATCCTGAAAGGAACATATATATAATCTGTCCTGAGACTTTAAGGTGGGTGAGAGAGACTGGCAGGTTAATTTGCTTTCCTAAAGAGTTTTTGCTTAAATGGAGACAAGAATGCAGAAGGGATGAACAGGCATATTTTTCTGTTTTGTAAGCAAAGGTTAGAAATCTGAACATTGAACACTCCTACCTGATGATCATTAGAACCATTTCTACTTATTGCATAGGTAGTGAGTCATCTGGGTGATAGAAAACCAAAGAAGTAGAGAGAAGTATTGTATGTGCTCATAAGATTAGAAAGGGAGCCAGCTGTTACAGTCTTGTTTATATTTCTGAGTATCTGCTGAAAATTACTAAAGTTGAGCCCCTGCGTGAAATTGATGAGGTGCAGAGGTACAGGGAAGACTCGGTGGTTCTTTAGATTGGGGTGGGGGGTATTTAATAAGGTAGGAAGTGCACGGTATATGAACAAAATCCCAAGGAAAGAATATAAAGACAAAAAACTGTATAACATAATGGAGAGCACTGAACACTGGTAGCCCAGTTCCCAGACTGGGGTTCCATGAATCACAGGATTCATTCATTTTGGTTTTAAAAAGAATTGTTTTATCTTTACATCTTTCTCTCTCCCTCTCTCCCCCCTCTCTCTTTCTTTGTCTGTGTGTGTGTGTCTGTGTGTTTGTGTGTGTGTGTTTATGGGTGCCTACAGACACCAGAAGAAGGTGTCAGGTCCCCTGAAGCTGAAGATAAAGGTAATTATGAGCCTTGAGGAACTGAACTCAGCACCTTTGCAAGAATAGGGAACACTCTTTAATGTCTGAGACATTTCTCCAGCTCCTTTTATTTTATTTTTCTTAATTTCTCACAGGACTTTTGGTTAAAGCAGTTGCCAGATCTTGTTCATTCTGAGTAGATATTAGGGCACTAAATTCCTTCAGTAAGGAAACATTTAAACTTTACTAACTCTCTTCTCCTAATGTTATCTGATCGTACCAGTTTTATCTTCTCTCTGTAGCTCCTGTTAAGATACTAAAATACTAATGTTCCATGTAATAACATAATTTGGTAAGTGATGCTAAAAAGACAATAGAGAACAATTTTTAAAGTGTATATGAGAAGACAGGGGTCAAAGAGTTAGTATTTGAATTTAAATTTTAGGAATAGCTTAGATAGACTGAAAATCACTTGATTTGAAAAGTTAGAGAAAATTCAGTAGATTATGAGTCAATTCACTCACAGGGATTCAATAGGAGACAGGACAGGATAAGTCATAACTTAGGAACAATTTTGAAGTAGGCAGAGGAGGATAGTGAAAGGAGCTGAAGTGACAGAGTTGATTTTTAGGACGTTAGAAGAAGTAAAAATAAACAAATATGACCATTTGGTAACTTCTTTGGTAATAAAATGAGTCCTGTTGTCTTTGGACACTGTACCCTGGGAATTATGGGTATGAGAATAATTTCTCTTTGGGAGGCCATTGAGAATAGAGATAGAATTATAAATATCTAATTTTTATTTAGTTGATATCATTTCTTTAAAGAAATGCTTTAAGATTGAATTGTGTTCCCCTTCAAGGTGACACTTAAGGCCCCACTCAGAGAAACTCAGTATATGATTGTATTTGGAGTTTGTGTCTCCACAAAGGTGATTGAGAGTAAGATGGTTAGCGTGGGCCCTGATCCAGTCGGGCTCCCATCCTATCCCTGTACAAAGAAACATGGGGTGAAAGGGAATTAGTTCACTTGTTAAAATATCTGTCTTGAAAACACAAGGACCAGAGTTCAGATCCCTGACCCCCATGTTAAAAGCTGGGTCCTGAGCATGGCCCTGTGATTCCAGGGCCTGAAGCAGTAGAACAAGGAGGATCCCTAAAGCTTGTTGGGAAGATAGTCTAGTCTATAGAACAAGCTTTGGGTTGAGAGATAGATCCTGCCTCAGGGGAAAAAATAGAAATTAGTGATGCAGGACACACAAGAATGTCAAGCCTTGATGTTTACATGTATGTGCACATATGTACACATGTGCATGACAAATAGACTTAACAATACACATGCACAGAGAGAAAGAGAGAGACAGAGAGACAGAGAGACAGAGAAAGACAGAGACAGGGAAAGACAGAGACAGAGACAGGGGAAGGGACAGAGACAGAATTTAGATGTGCATATACTATACATGCTAGGGAAAGCGTGATATGAACGCCCTAGAACAGATTCTTCCAGCACAGCCCTCAAAAAGAACTCTCATCAAATCTTGATTTTGTACTTCTTGCTTCCAGACATGGAATTTCATTAACCTAGTCCTTTCCAAGGCCTCTATAATAGCAGCCCTACCAAAGATGTTCTAGGGAATGACGATAAGGAAAGTGCTTCTCACCTTAGCTGGGTTAAGGGGTGTTTGTTTGTTTAAGTTTTTAATGGGGAATAGTTTTTTTTCTATGAATGTAGAATTGAGGTTTGCAAGAAAAAAAGACACCAAGATCTGGTTTTCTTTCCTCTGGAGGGCCAAAACTGTGTCATGGAGAATCAAAGTGCTACATGGTTTAGTCACTGTAAACTCATTATTATTAAGAGAAAGGAACAGGCTTTAGAGTGTTCACTCCTTTTAATCAGTGTGTTCTCAAATGTCACCTTAGCAGGGCCCAGGTGACCTAAATGCTCTCCACAGTTTGCAATCATATTTAATATGCTCTGCTGAAAGCTGAGCTATGGTGAGTTTGCTGATATTTTGCTTTCCAGAGGAAGGTTAGAGAGTGCCAGCCTTTCATGGAAATCATCCCATTCACATCCTTTTCTGGATTTACTTGCTTGCTATCTAGGGCACTTAAATATAAAGATTCATGTTTGGTGGGAGTAAGTTTTTCATCACACACAACACCTTGAATGGTAAAACAGGAACCTATGATGCTCCAATGGGCACAGAACTAGAAGTGTTAGTAATTCCCTCCACCAGGAGGGAGGGAATTTTCCTGTGTACTCTAAAATATTTCTGCCATTGGAAGACAGCAGGAGAAGGACTGCTATCTGAATCAGAGTCAGATGTCATAGGATTCTTTAAATATATATAAAAATGAATCCAGTGCAGACTGAGGTGGCTTCTTTTCCATCTGTCCACACATTCTTTACAACTGTGTATAAACCTGATTATCACACTCAGTGTGTTACTGCGAAAATTATCCCTGTCCTTAGAGCAGACTCTCTACAGCTTGGAGTAGAATTCAAATATCAAAGACGTTAATCTAAAAAACAAGCAACCCAGTGGGGTGGGGGAACATTTTCCTTTGCAGAGAGTTTACCATAAGTCCTTTATTTTATCACATACACAAGAGTAAATATTTTGCACTGAATAAAGTAGTTCCCAC
>JADRCH010000175.1:7408204-7434571 GCA_019843965.1 Rhynchomys soricoides
TTTATGGGCCTGACCTTTGTATTATAGTAGCCTGCTTTGAAGCTCAGTTATTTTTAATTGCTTTATGTGTCTATGGAGACTGTTCTCTGCCTGTGTCAGTTATATACAGTACCCTGGCACATATGTTTGTTCAATGAATCTTACAATGACTGGATATTTATAACCACATCTGAATACAAGAGGAGGAATTGTTGCATTTTTGGTGCCGTGTGTGTGTGTGTGTGTGTGTGTGTGTGTGTGTGTGTGAGAGAGAGAGAGAGAGAGAGAGAGAGAGAGAGAGAGAGAGAGAGATGTGCCTTGCGTGGAAATGTGTTTTATTGTCAACATTGCTATATCCTTAATGAGGTGACAGGAAGAATTAAAAGTGACAGATTGTTTTGGCTGCTCTGGGGCCGTCTGAGATATAGTCTCCTATCATGTGGTTCAATAAACTCAGTCTCTGTGAAGTCCTAGGTGTGTGATTCATAGCTGTAGCAGGGCTACTCACAGGGATTTAATGAGAGAGATAGTCACAGGCTGGGTAGCAGGAGGCTGAAATGCTGTTAGCTGAAGACAATAAAATGTGTCTGTCTTAGAACTGCATCTGAAATTTGCAAGGATGCCTGCATCCCTGATACCACTAACAACATTATTCTTCCATGTGTGATTAGGAGGTGGACTGAATGATTGCAGAAAATGCTCATCTCAAGAAACAAAGGGGCCCTCCCACCCTTTCTACCCAAAGAAAGCCTGCCTATGTGGTATGTGCTCTGAATGGCTTACTAGAATATATCACATATGCCATGTAATGTCTTTGAAAGTAAATACAGCATAATTAGAGATGGTCAAAATGTTACCCAGGAATGAGCAGCCTTACCGTATCTTCTGGTCCTACCCCTGCAACTCTGAATCAGAATGTTTCATGACAGAAAGAGAATTAGAAGAAAGGAATGTATATTTTCCAGATAACTATTCTGTACATCCAGGCTGTATACCCTGTCTTGAATTAAACCTCTCACTATAAGAAATGAGAAAAGAAAAGTAATTGTACTTAACAGAGACTCAATTGCTTTCAAGGTAAAACCAGTTTGCAAGAACAAATAGTGAGGAGTGTTGAGGCCAGTCTGTGTTCTTATAAGGTACAAATTAGAGTGTACCTACAGAAAGATACTTGTTCTATCTAACTTCCAAGCCACTATTGATAAAATGAGAACAATAATAGTAACTATCCCTGAAATTTATAATTTTTTAATGGAAAGAAGTATTAGATTCCACATTTTAAGGAGCAAAGTTTAGAGAAATGTTAACTGTAGTTAATATTAAACCTATTTTACAGTGTAAATCTATCAGAAGAAAAATCATAACAAATCTACAATAGGACTGGGTCAGTGGTAGATATTCTATATGAATAAAATGTTTACTGTATGTGAGAGTCTGGGTTAAGCAAAGTATATTCATTCTCCTAATTTAATTTTCAAAGTAATAATACCACATAGGTTATAAAGTATACTACCATAAGATTTTTATTAAAAAACTAAAGTAGATGAAACAAAATAAGTGATTTGTTAGAAAAATTCAGCATGCAAAGTTACATTCCTGATAATCACAGGGATAACTGCCTCAAAAGAATTTCTTGACCCTAATATAACATTGTGTCTTGGGGAAGAGAACAGTTTGCATATTCTCTTGCATTGTATTTCTATCTCGCCCTTGTTCTATAATAGTATGACTGCTGAGCAATAAGAGAATGATGCTCAGAGCTTATTAAAGGGTACATCAAGATTAAACGATAATAATAGTAATTGTTATGACCATCAGATGTGCCCCTCTAAACTCATGTGTTCAGAGTTATGACTCAATGTTATGACTAAGAAATGGACTCATCAGGGGGTTACCAAGTCATTACAGCTTTTATACAATGTCTAGAAGCAGCCAAACCAGGCCTTGTTTTATACTTCCGTATCTCTCATCATATGATAAGGCCACAATGTTCTCCTCTCTGGAGGCATGACATTTAAAACACCACATTGGAGGCAGAGAGTGTGTGATGCTCATCAAATGTGTCAGCTCCTTGATCATGAGCTTCCCAGCCCCCTAAATTCTAAGAAATATATTTTTGTTTTATGTGCATTATCTAGTCTCTTGTATATTCTTATAACATCCCTAATAAAATAAGATAATGCAATCTCAAAATAGAGAACTACTGAGGGCCTAATCAAGGAAATAATATAAAGAATTTTAAAAATTAATGAAAAAATATAGATGCCACAGGGAGTTTACCATGGCCTCACAGTTAAATGAATGTTCTAAAGGATTCTACTTGTTCACAAATGCCCAACACATCTGTGCTGTCCTTTCAGAAATCCTTGTATAATTTCTAATGCTTTGTTTTGGCTCATCAAATACATAGTCATAAAAGATGCAGAAACACTTAAATGGTCCACCTCTTAGATGTCACAAATTTCACTGTTGTGCATCACCCCGTTGACAGCATAAGGTGTTTTCTGGGTTTGTTTTTTACCACCAGGGGTAGTAAGGACTTAGCTGTACTCAAACTTACTTTGTGTTATTGGGGGAACACAACCAGGGTATCCATGCTTCCATCTCTTTTTCTATGTGTTTGCAAGTACATGTGGCATCTTCTCTTTTCCTTAATAAGACTGCCCAGACACTGCTAGTAAGTGGTTTCTTTGAAGATGTGAATATTTCAGAGTACTACAAAAGGCAAGGGAGGCCAAACAAGCAGTACACAGCTTCTGGTCATAAGTGAGTCATCATGCTATGCAACTAACAGTCTGAGCAAGTCAAAGCTCAGGGCCAAGATCACTGCAAGAGCAGTCCTACTCTCAAATTTGCAAATGTGGAAGTACTGTTTAGTTTCTCTCCTGTTCTTTTATTCCTCCATTCAAAAGGAACAGGTGAAACAAAAAGACCCATATGCAGGCAATGGCCCCCTTGTAGGCTGTTGAGGAAGTAGCATTTCCATCCTTGTGCCTAGTCTCAGATTGTTTTTGGGTTGAAAAAGCATTCCTTGTGGTGAGACAAAGGACTCTGATAGGATAGGTGCACTTCCTAGTGGTCCCAAGACATTCTAACAAAGAACAAATGAACATCATGTAGTTAGCTTCTCGGTATTGATTTAATTAATCCCCAGAAAGTCAAGAGTCACCTAACATTCCAATATACAGTTTATATGGAAGTGATAGTCCAAGTTTTCCAGACATATTTCTTTTCTCTAATTTGATAATTTTGATAGACACATGTCAGTCATTAGCGAATAATGTGACAAATGAAGGGAGTCATTTTGTTGAAATTAATATTCAAAGTCTTTTGAACTAGAGAAAGCTCTTCAACCTTTTAGCTATTCTTAATCTGTGGCTAGAGTAATAAAATAATATACAGAGTAGGAGTCTGTGATGTTTACATAAGATGAAATAGCAAACATTTTCTTCCTTCATTAATTTAACATGAGACATGTTAAATTCTAATATATACAAGATGCAGGCATGTCAACATGCAAAGCTCACATTAGACTAAACCTGAGATTTTCTAGAATTCAGGTTCTCCATCAGCTAGGAACAAAATATTAATTGTGTCTTCATTTCTGGCTATCTTTAAGTAAAACTTAAAATTTAAAATGTATGACAACTAGTCTCTTGCTGCAGCAATGGGAGTGGGGTACAAGGAGAGGAAACTCAGAAGAGACTCCATTGGTTACAAAAAGCAATAATTCACACATGGGGAAAATTGCCAGCTTCATTAAGGTCAAGTTATAGACATCTAAGATGTAGGGGAACACACTGCCAACCAAAAAGACCATTGGATAGGAAAAAAGGAATGAAATTTTCTAACAGCCTAGACTGGATGATTTCTCTACCCCATGTGACCCTGTCATATCTGAGATCCCCTCCTGATGTGGAGAAAGAGCACCTGCAAGATGGACAGAAACCATGAGCTACATTGTGGACCCTGGGCACTCCACACCAATGCCGCTGGTCTGCAGGTCAATGAGCTGGGTATCCCCACCCCAATAGGACTGCCAAATTTCACTGGTATGCCTTAGCATATCATAGAAAATTATATGTATGACTGATTAAAATAAAACACACTTCGTAGCAATAAAAGGAATTGAAAAATATAAAAAACTATAACAGTACTATATTAAAATTGAAAACATGATTTTCAGATTATGCTGAAAATGTCTTGAAATTTTTGACCAGCATTTTCAAATGGCAATAAGACAGCTTTCTTCTCCTGACTTGCTTTAATAAACTTATATATATGTGTATTTATAAATATGAACATGTATATATATATATATATACACATACATATATATGAGCTTATTTAATGACATATAATCACAGTATTATGGTATAATGTATTTTGATATGTTTGGCAGCCATACACTTTTTGTAATTATTTTAAATACTGTTTTATGTGTTTCTTTATAGATTTTTAGTTTTGTTGAATTATCAAAGATATATTCATTATGAAAATAAAGAATCCAGGGTTCTAAAGAATAATTACCTGAAAAAAATCAGGAATATTAGTACACTATACTCAATGTTATTTAAGGAGTATAGTGGAACTCTTCTATCATGGTAATGATATTGTGAGATCTCAGCCTGTGTGTGTGTTTGTGTGTGTGTGTGTGTGTGTCTGTGTCTGTGTGTGTCTGTGTGTATAATAAAGATTTGGGAGAGGTAACCATAGATTGCTAGGCATGAAAGATTTCAAAGTTAAATAATCCTTCATCTGAGCCTTAGAAGACAGAATTCAAATTAACTAAGCCAAAAATAGACTTCTGGATAAAAGAAAGGAATTAATATGAGGGATGATGAAGAGATTTGTGCAATGTATGCAAAGGCACACGTGTGTGAGAAGGGGAGATGCCTGAGAAGATGTATGATTGGCCCAAAATATGTTTGAAATGTTAGTGTAGGTAAGGGGAGTAAGGTGGGCCAATAACAGACGAGGAATATTTTGGATGCCTTGCTGAAGAGATTGAGCCTTATCCCAGATGTGGTGTGGAGCCATGAGGATAATATTTTTCACAGGATACTCTCATGAGACTTACACTTTTGAAATATAAGTCTAGCCACATTGAAAAGGATAAATTATTTGGTGTGTAACAATGGTAGGTATAGTAAGAGGCTGCTGGGAATAAAGGAAACAAGTTTTGAGCCTATAGGAATAATCCAAGGAAGAAATGATAGACCACTGAACCACAACAACAGTGGGGTGTGCAATTACGTTGTAAAATGTGAAATGCTACTGTGGTGTTGATAGCAAGAAAGAGTAAAACAAAGGAAGGAAGAAGAAATAGGAATGAGAAACCATGAGAGAAGAAAAGAGACAAAGAACAAAGGGTATAAAAGGAAGGGAAGAAGACAGGAACTACCATCTTTGGCTAAGGAGATGTTTGAAGGCAAAGTGTTTCATTCAACACAATCATGACTGGTAGTCTGCCCTGGAGATGTGATAGAATTAAGGTACCCTAGGTCTCAGACAATCAGCCAGATGGCTGCTGATTGTTTCAAACAAAAACTAATCAGAGCCTTAATTCAGTGGTTCAATTGATGCAGAAATAGCCATAGTCAAGGTGAACTCAATGAAGAAAGTTATTATCATGTGTACAATCCTCCAAAGGGTTGGGGAAGATAACATCATTCCCTCTGTGACTGTCAGCAGCAGCTGACATGTTCACATAGACTGACTCTGCACAAACGCTCACATGCATGCATGCATATGTAAGCTCATGCACATGTACACACATGTACACACACGTGCAGGCACACACATTGCTAAATAGTTTTAATTAATAAATATAAACTGGTTTCATATTGTATTCACTATGAAAAGGTTATAGGAACATATTCAAGGCAACAATTTGTCCAAGAACAAATATATCATTAAATTCGGTTTTAACATGCAAACTGTAGATTATAAATAAGAAAGAAAGAAAGAAAGAAAGAAAAGAAACAAATATAAAATTAGTGAAAGCTATCCATCAAAGTCATATCTGAGGATTGATAAGGAGCAATTCAACTCTTTATTTAGTTCAAATCCCAATTTTCCTTTTGTTTTTCCTTCCTCTCACTTTTTATATTAATTATTGGTATAAAGACAGAATGTCCTGTTTGATGATATTGATCTAGTTACAAGAACTACTGGTACCTGCTCTTGTCTGTGACTACCTTCCAAACAAGCAATAATTTATGTTGCTCTTTCAGATTCAATAATTGGCTAATCATCCACAGAAGAATATTGTAGCTTTCAAAAATATTAAAAGTAAATGGCAGTAACAGAAAGAGCCCTACACAAGATAGGATTGCACAAATGCATGTGATCCTATTAATTTAAATACTTCTCCCCACTTCACTCAAGAGACTCTTCACAGTCTCCAATGTAACATATCAGAACCCATTTTAAATAGATTAGCATTTTAGATGTTTTCATTATATTTTAAATTATGGCCATGTGTTCATGTGGGAATATGCATTCATATAAATGCAGAGGCTCACAGATGCCGTAAGCATAAGATCCCCCTGGAGCTCATCTACAGATGGTTGTGGGCTACCCAGCATGGCTGTTGTGAACCAAGCTCTGGTCCTCTGTAAGAACATTACTACTCTTAACTACTCAGCCATTTCTCCAGCCCCAACAGATTACCTTTTATGTATGGAGGGAGGGGACCTCATGTTCAATAAAACAGGAGAAGCAAAAGAATTGATTATTATAAAAGTTTATCTGATAAAACTAAACTTAAAAAAAAGAGTTAAATTACACAAAGAACTGTTTGGGGATAAACTGTGCACAAAGAGGACAATTTCCTTACTAAGTAGATTGTCTTTAAATATATATTTCAAGCAAGCTTGATGTTGTTTTACAAACCTGCATTTTACTTTCTAAGACCTTTGCTATAAGAGACACATGAAGGTTCTATACATAAACCTCCTTCCATTTTAAGCAATCAGGCCCCTGTGACATCTGCCAACCCAATGTAAAGACAGGCTCTGGATTCCTAGATTTCATACAGCCCAAACCATTTCCCAGTACTCTCCCAAAGCATTTTAATGATACTTCACCCACTTTAGCCTTCTGAAGGTGAGTGTGTAATTAATGAGCTGGAAGTCATTCTCTAGGGTTAGTTTTCATCTAAATAAAGGTGCCCGATCCTTATCTGTACCCTTTGTACTCATTGTTGACTTGAATATACCAAGCTTCCTGTTGGAACAGGGAACCATCGATTTGCTGACTAATCTTTTTATCTGATCATTATAGATTGTAACTCTCAGTCTATAACCTTTACACACACTGCTATTGTGGTTAAATAAAACACAATACAAAATAATTAACATCTTCCCTTATCGACATTTCTCTTCCCGACAAAAGCAGGAAGACTCACATGTGACAAGTAGACATTAGTATTTTTAGAGAAAAGAATAAATAGAAGATGAATATACAATCTTTAGTTCCTTAATATAAATGACTCCAGAAGAACCAGTGTGTAGCCTTGGGGAAATCAACTGCTTCTTCAATTGGATTGTTTCTGTCATTGTATGGACACAGTCTTGTTTGATGTGCTCCTACCATTTGTCTTGTATGGAGTCTTTTATCTAAATCCAAAGCAGTGCAGTCATCAGGGCTGGGATTCAATAATGGCTCAGCAGGAGCTGTCATCCATAGTTTGCTATTCATCTTGTAAAAAGGCTTTGAGTTTTCAAAGTACCAACTAAGGTTGGCATTTCAATGCCACTGTCGGATCACTTAAAGTTCTTTGTGTTCACAAAAGAGAAAGTGAAATTGAGAAGGGGGTGGATGAAATAGCCAGCCTACTACCCTACCTGATTTACTAAGGGTAACTCCAAAGCATCCAAGGGAAAAGGGACATTAGTTGACCTAAGCCTTTCTGCAAGGGGACATTGCTGTGAATTATAATTGCTTTCAGGAGCATTTATTTCACACTGAGCTCCAGTGCAGTAATTAAGAGGCAAAAAATTATGGAAATTGAACAAAAAAAGGAAATTTTTTAAAAGGAATGATGACAAAGAGAAATCCTTGAGACTTCTTGTCCATCAGAGTATTTAGTAAGATGTCCATTTTTGAAAAAGATCTTCCCAAATAAATGCACTGAACATAAAGGTTTGGATATAGGCTCAAGTGTTAGATATAGCTATTGTTCTCTTCATAGGAACAGACACAAATGGAAAAATAATACGGGATTAGCTTGTGGGCTCCATTTTGGGTTTCTTGTCTGCTTGTTACTCAATGTAGACTCAATATCCTAGTTTTTCTGTGGCCATAATATGTATATGGCATGAAGAATTACCATAAGAAAATTTGGGTTAAGAGTTCCTGGGACCATAAATAAATTAAGCTGTAAGACGAACAGCAGTAGGACAGTAGAGTACCTTTTGGTAGTTAGCGTAATACCTGAGCACAGAAGAGAGCAGAGCCTCTTACCATGGACAAAGTCCCTCTGCTGCTGCACTCATTGTCCCTTCACCTGACTTGGCCCTCAACTTGTAGTTGTGGAATGAGATTGTTTTGTATAAACACATATAAATGCATATATATTGAATTCATTCTACTTGTAAAGTCTGCATTAGGGGCTCAGGCCAGAAGAAATAACAAGAAGATTCTGTTTCTGACCATATAAAACATATCATAGTCTGAGAAACATACTTTTCTCAAGAATGATAATGGGTCTAAATTTGTGATTGTGACAAATACTAAAACTGCAGGACCACATTGTGAAAAGATGTTAATGGATGAGACTGACCTGAGTGAGGAAAAAGCTCCTCTGAAGATGTACAAACGCAATTGATATCTGAAGGGTGATAAGATGCCTTAGATGCCAAGAGCACTGTAACCCCTATTCTCAAGAATGCAGAACTATTGATAATTTTAAACACAATATCGTAAAAATCAGATCTTCTCTCATTTTCTCTCACTTTAAGATAGATTGTTATGTCAAAGTAAGTAGACAAGTTGAAGGATAAAAAAAAATCTGGAGGCAAAATTATTATGCTTCCTAGGAGAAGAGAGGTAGAATTAATTTGCAAAAGGAATGTTGAGAGATATGATGCTACTTGAGCTTAAAATATCAAGAATTGGGGCAGCACCCATGTAAAAGTTATATGATTCCTCAATTCTAGCCATTGGGGATAGGCCCTAAATTTGAAAAAATCATTTTGTTCAATTGAGATAAGTTGTAGAAATACTTGTCAATTCACAAATGTTAGTTTAAAGACAAAAAAGGTAACTTTACAGAAAACAACAACAACAACAAAATAAAAACAAAACAATTAAACCAACCAAACAACAGCCTTCCCTTCACATACATCATTTAATAATGTTTGAAGGAGAGCCACATGCTAATATCTGTGACACTAATAAAAAATTCTAGTTCCTTCTAAATCTGAATCCTTACAAAAGTTAGACCAAAATGAGCAGACCATGAAACGTGCTTGCTGTTTGTACAGCACATAATCTGTTACATGTCATTTTGTGCTTCTCAGAAAGGTCACGGTGAGTTGAAAATCCTGATTGATCATTCTTAAAGGTGCCTGACATATTACTACAAAAAAAGAAGAATTTAAAAGCCAGCTCTTATTTTCTAAAAGTCACTTCTAGATGTCTGTCAGGTCCACAGTTAAAGCCAGGAAGACAGTTTATTTCAGCTTGAAACCTCTCCCATTTTCTTTTTCTTTTTCTTTTTTTAAGATTTTATTTATTTACTTTATATATATATATATAAATATATGATGAGTACACTGTATACACTGTATACAGCGAGTATATATATGATAATATATATATGAGTAATACTATTATATATCATATATATATATATATATATATATATATATATATATATATATGATGAGTACACTGTATACACTGTAGTTATTTTCAGACACACCAGAAGAGGGCATCAGATCTCATTACAGATGGTTGTAAGTCACCATTGCTTACTGGTTGCTGGGAATTGAACTCAGGATCTCTGGAAGAGCAGTCAGTGCTCTTAACCGCTGAGCCATCTCTCCAGCCTCCCATTTTCTTAAAATTCCCACCAATACGCTTATTTTGCCAATGGCGTCAAAGCGTTCTAACATCCCACTGCCTACTATACTGTTATACTAATTGCATACTCTGCACCTCTTATAATAATTAATTTACCCTATGTGTCCTTCAAGGCTACATTTAAACTTTTCATCTTCAAAAATGATATTCTATTGCATCTTTCTTCTATTAAAATTTTTTACCTCGAACATTCGAACACTGAATTCTGTTGAATATAACCATGTTAATATTTAAAATGATATACTGAATTATTTCAGAGTGTATTCACTACATTTTATATAAACATATATGTTAGAGAAACAAATAAATGAACAACCATATGAGTATGTAAATTTCACTTAATTTCCATAAGTTCATATGAGTGGAATGTGAGAAAAGACTATGTAAAAGAATAGGCAATACATATTTGACAGAATCATAACAGTTTTGACAACACAGCCTTCTTCCAAAGGTCCTAGGAACCCACAGGTATATCTGGTCTATGTTGTGGGTACTGAATAGACAGAAGAATGCAGATGTTTTCTGACATGTCTTGCTCTATTTTTTTTTCTAGGGACTTGAAAATTACATATTTAAACAATACTTGCTGGTGAAGGTTAAATAGGGCAGATATTTACAAATAGAAAAGATAGAATTTTAGACAATTTCTTTATAAACTAGAATCAAAAGGATTAAAAAACAAACTGAAATTACCTTTCTATTGTTAAACAATTTCATATGTATATATATATATATGTGTGTGTGTGTCTCTCTCTATATATATATATATAGAGAGAGAGAGAGAGACACACACACACACAACTTCATTTGTTTTGCCTGTTACTCTTTATTCATTAGATCCAAAGATAATAAATTTATGCCTTTTGTCTCAAAACTTATATATAATCCATGACTATTGACATATTTAAAAATATAATATGAATACATTTATTCATTTTCTTTGTATGGTGAAGGTTCGTTCAAGTTTGCAATACAAAATGAACTTTAGGTGTGAATTCCGTCCAGCAGCACTTCAAATTTAATGTATCAACTCTCCCTCACCCACAGCTTCATAAAGACAGGCCTGTTCTGTTTTATCCCACCAGACATGGATGTAGACAGTGTAACAGAATGCTTAGACACTGTTCCTCAAACATTATTTTTTTCTTCATTCTAAATCATTAGCTGTAAACTTCATAATGCTGAGATGCCTTCCCTGAGGAAGGGTCACAGGGTAAACAAGAAGCTATTTTCACATGTAAACTTCAAAGGACTTATATTGTTTTCTTAATTTTATTCAGAAGAAAAATTTGGATGCTAAAGAAATCACCAACCAAGAAACAAGTATTGTTATCCACTAAAGAATTCATAACCTAATATTTTTGGTCCCTTAAGTGTTTTCAACGCAATTACTATAAAGGTCAACAAACATGGAAGTTTACAATATCCTTTTTGCCTTTAGAAGTACTGTGTATACTTTATGGAAAAAACATTAAAGTAGAAAATGCATAAAGAAATAAACGTTTGAAACTTCCAGATCTATCTGGACCTAGTGGCTGTACTTGAAAGGCAAAGCAGGTGGATCCCTGGAAGATTGGAGCCAGCCATTGTACCCAGGGATACCCTGCCATTAAAAACATAAAATATGCAAATCCTAAAGTTTGTAGATCAAAAGATAGAAATTATCATTTTTTAAAATATTGAATTAAATTATTAACATACTCTAAAATATTTCTTCTTGGCTCTATCTCATTTGTCTTTAACATAGGCATTCTGATTTTATTTTAAATTATTTCATGATTTCTTTCTTAAGGTTAGGTGAGCTGCTTATGTTTTACTTTGCAAACATTAAGTCATTTTTGAACCTTCTTGCTAATTCTATCATGCTATCAACTGTTGGTATACTTGTTTTTTAAGCATTTGGAATTTATAAACCAATCAGTGAAAACATGACAGAATTTAGTCTTGGTGTGTAGTAAAGGCTGTCTCTTGATTCCAATATACTGTTTTATTGTTTTATTTGCAAGTTTCTAATCTAAGAAATGTATCCATACAATTCTTGTACAGTGGAAATTGACCTTTAATCAGAGTCGATATCATCATCATATCCCATGTTTTTATATTACTTTCCTGTAACATTCACTCTAATAGTAATAATTGACCAAAGCCAAATTTTAATAAGTGATAGCATGGCAGATTAACACAAACACACACACACACACACACACACACACCCCACATTGTACACTTTGAGGGAGTGACATACAAATGAACAAAATATGTAGTGCAGTAGATGTGAAATAAGTGCTACTAAAAATAAAAGAAGGATGATACGAAATGCCGACATTAGACAACAAAACCCGGGAAGGAATATTCTAGGTGTGGGATCTTGCATCTCAGCGTAGAATAGAATTGAAGGCAGAATGGCTTAGTGGGAAAGCTATGATATAATATTTTCACAGAGATTCTTTTTTATCCAGAGTTAGCAAGGACTCTGGATGTTTTGCAGTCATTTCTTTTTATTGTTGGATGATATTTTTAAAATAAAATCTTATTTTTTTTAATAGAAGGAAATGAAGCTACATTCTAATTTCATGAATTAAAACAGTCATGTGATTCTAGCCTTTCCACTGGTCAAAAGCATTTTAGTTGTTCTATTAGTCTGTTCTTCACTGACATAATGTACTATCATCATCAGCAAACATAAAGAAAAGGAGCTCACTTAGCCCACAATTCTTGAGTTTGGAGGTCATTACATGGCATTGGCTCAGCTGGGATAGTCTTAGTCTCATGGTAGACGTCCTTCCTCTGACAGGAGCATGTAATAGAACAGAAAGTCATATCACAGAACTGAGAAACATAAGTTAAATGGGAGATTTGAAATCTCCTCCAAAGGCACAGCCATGTTTAAGGTCATAACCCAGGAATTGGCTCTCCTGTCACCTCCAGGCCAGCATACTGAGGGACAAGGCAACGTGCTCTATTCAAGCCATAGGGCACTTTAACTCAAATGTTATTTCAGTTCGCTGGGTTTTTGTTTTGTTTTGTGAGGTTGGTTTTCTGTCAAATCAGCACATTTATTCTGCCAGAATGAGCTGGAGATGAAAGAGTGATGACTCATGAGTACCTTTCATGGCTGAAAGGAGAAATTGTAGTTTCTCGCTGTAGAAGAGCGGTCTGAGAGGATAGGTCAAGGTAACTAGCGTTTCGCACAGTATTGTAGTGCCACGTGTCCTAATTAATTTTAAAGGGGAAAATTCTTCATGAGTAGAAAATTCTCAAGAGTATTGATGATGGATAGGAAAATGAGTGGGAAGCTTTCCTCTTCTTTATTCTATGAGTAGAGTCAGTTCTTCATATTGTGCAACATGGGGAGCTGCAAAGGGGAGAAATGACTTATAATCTGTCACAGTAGGAGAAATGTCTGACACGCCATCAGACACCATGTTCTTCCTAGCTTCTGTAAGAAGCAAGGGGTAACCCAAATTCCTCAGTATCCAGAAAGACAGAGGTGTTTGTTAAAATCGACAGCTAGTGCATATCTCATGAAGTAGCTACAGCGACAATGGCATTTTGAAAGAACCACTCAATATTAGTGCCATATTAAACGCAGAAATACAAGAGACTATATCTCAGAGAACAGCATCCACTGGAATTGTTAGGCGGTCAGCAGGGGGAGACAGAGAGCGTCCTACTAACTCTCACTGCAGCAAAACAGAGCAAGTCCATCAATACTGGAAATAAGACGCACAAAAATAGAATCATCCTGCCTTTTGCCAGGATACAGGGAATTCCTACCAAGTTTAAAGGAGGCTAAAATGTTGAATTGTAGATTGAACTTAAGTTGAAAACTCTCAACTTTACCAGATAGTTTCAAGTTTAATTTATTTTAGCATTTTGAGATAAATAAGGGACTTGGGAACTATTTATTTTGAATAAGAAAAAAACAAAGAGAAGTGAATCATTTCACATGCATTTATAGAATATTTTGATATAAATTTGTATATATTTGTTGTATGAGTATATAAAAGTCTGGTCCTAAACTTGCCCACCAGGATAATAATGATTCTTAATGTAGTTAGCTTTGAACACAAGGCAATGAAATTCAAGAGTTCATTTGCACCAAAGAACATACACCTTGTAAACCAATTACATTGCTTTTGATTGACATGTGTTTTGTGATTTCCCGTTCCTTCTCTCCTACATCCTTGCCAGCAAAGACACTCTGTGGTTTATTCATGATCCTATGGCAGGATGAGCACATCATCAAAGTCTCAGTGAATATCTGTGAGATAAATAGATGATTTGACAAATGAATTAATGAGGATCTCTAGAAAGCTCTTAGTGTGTGAGCGTCTCCTTTTGCCCACATGTGTCTGCAGAGTTGCCCTCAGTGAGAAGAGGCGTAACTACACTTGAGAAAAATATATTTCAGCACTTACCAAATCGCCCCATGAGATGACCTCGAAAGTTGCCTTTGTTCTAATTTCTACCTAAATGAAATATCATTTATATAGATCAGAAAAACAGCACATTGCATATGACAAATATTAAAGATTATTGCCAACAGTTGACAGTCTTTTTCACACCTCTAATCATTTTTCTTTTACTTTGCCCTGAGATCTTTGCTGAAAAATCCTGCCCTTGCATGAAAATTAACACGTCTTACATTGAGTTTATTACTCTCACATCTAAAAGTAATTAATGTTTCACAGAAAAATTCATACATACTTAATAGAAGTTCTAGGGATTTGCAACTTTACTGAGGTCTGTCTTTGGTATAAGATCATTTAGTAATGATCTCCTCACAATTTCTCAGTATACAAAGCCTTCTCAGTGACAGCAGGTACACTGTTTCTAACCATGCTGACAAAGCCTCTCCACTCCACGTGAGTGAAATTTCATCTCTACTGAACACTAACTCCCCATTTCTTTTCACTGCTAATCTCTGGCAGCTTCACTTTGAATTGTACACACTTGTCAGTTTTGATACTTATCTTGCTTGCCTCTTGCAGGATCTATCTTTCTTTAAATGACCTTTTGCATTTAGTATAGAATTCCCAAGTTGTATCCACCATATTGCATATAATTTACTTCTTTTTACTGACAGAATGATATTCTATCATGTGTGTATAGTTTTCTTTCCTTTTCAGTTTGATGTCCTGGAGGACTCCACAGCTTCATCCATAATAGGCAAGTATTCCATCACTGAGCTATCATGTTGGCCTCTTTTAAATTTTATTTTGAAATGAGGGCTCACAAAGTAGACCAAGGAGCCCTTGAATTTTCAAGTTTTTTAGCTCAGCCACAAGAACAGCTGGAACTATAGAGCTGCACCACCCAACCCTACAATACATATCTTGATCCATCTGTGGCCAGACATTAAGGTTGTCATCAAATTATTATTGTGAATAATGTTATTATATAAATAGAGAGATGCTAATATTTCTTTGAGACCAAATTTCTCTTTTTAAAATAAATTCCTAGAAGATAATTAGCAAACCCTCATTACAGTTTTATATATTTGAAAACCAATTATACTGCTTTTGTAATGAGTGTATAATCACATATTGTTAACTACTGTGTGCATCCTGGTTCAATGTGTGTTCCCTTCCTAGATTATTTACTGTTTACATGTGTTCCACAGGAGAAAGTAAGATTTGGGGCAGGCATTCATTGATGCAATGTTTGATGTGGAACTCAGTCTTAGGGACTAATTGCTAAATAAATACACAGATAAGAGGCTGACAGAACCTTGACCTGAACAATAGCCTGCCTATAGATCAACAAAGACATAGATATGTGACAGGTCACATGAAAAAGTGGAGAAAAACCACAGAGATGAATAGAATTATCACACAGATCGGGTCCAAAAGGTGTTTTCTGGGGAAGATGAAAGGTTTATCTAATAGAGAGTCTTGCATGGCCAGAAATAAAATGAAATCTGTTGATGGGTGGACAGGCAAGTTTAAACTTAATCTCTGCTGAAAGGGAATAACAAAGTAAAAGTGAAGGTTGGGAAATATTTGTGAATATATGTACATACACAGCCTTTCTTGTAATCCCAGACCCCTCCCTTTCCTTTCTCCCTGCCTCCCTTCCGTGGAAGCTAAGGTTGAATTCACAACTCCTAGATTCAAAAAAAAAAAAAAATTTTTTTTCTACTGCTCTGAATTCCACATGAATATATCTGAATCCTAGTCTCTTACTCTATTGGCCAGGGTTCTTTGAGGAACAGAAAAGAGAGAGAGAGAGGGAAGAGGGGAGAGGGAGAGGGAGAGTGAGATTAGGAGAGATTAGAATGGTTTATGGGCTATATTTTCAGAAAGTCCAACAAGAACTGTCCACCAGTGGAAGATCTAAGAATCCAGTAGTTGTTCGTTCAGTAAAGTGATGGAATAAGCAGTGCAAGAGTAAGAAGGCAAAGAGAGGCAGAGTCCTTCTCCCATGATCTTTATACAGGCTGCTGGCAGAAGACATGCCCAAATTAAAGGCAGATCTTTCCACCTCAAAAGATCTGAGTTAAAGCTGTGTTTCCTTACCTCAAAGATCCAGATTAGAAATGGGTCTTTCCACTTCAAATGACTGAATTAAGAAAAAATCTCTCTTAGGTATGTACAGCCATTTGGGTTTTAGTTAATTCCAAATGCTATCAAGTTGACAGCCAAGAATAGAATCGTGCTTACAGCCTAAAATTCAAACAGAACTCTAAGTCTTCTGAAACCGGGATATATTATATATAATATTTTTTTTCAGTATATATATATATATATATATATATATATATATATATATATATATACTGAAAAATTTGACTGGATTCTAAACTAAACTAAACATTTAATTCAAAATCAAAAATATAAATGCATTCTTGAACCCCTAGTTCTTTAAGTTATATTTGTATATATAAGATTGGTAATTATTTATTTGATTTGATTCCTTTTGATGGTGGAGTCCAAATTAGTCTCAAGTTTGTTATATTTCAGGTTGGACTGAACTCAGTGATTCATCTCCTTCCATCTTCCCAGTGCTAAGACTGAAAGTTTATAGTATATGGATTCTTTTGTGAGCAGCAGTCTTCTTAATTACAAAAAGTAACTTATATATTTCTACATACATTTATATATAAAATTTAGTATAATAAATTTGAATATAGATTAGTTAAATTAAGTGAGATTTTTAACAGGGTTCATCATGTAATCATATGAACTTGGATAAGTAACAAGACATATAATTCTAAACTTTCTATATTTTAAAACTGTAACTGTCATATAACAATATCAAATATGGCTAAACACTGTGTATTATATTTATATTTTATACGGTGAAAATATAATTTAGTTTGAATATATTTTAAGATGATAGAAACTACATTTTATAAAATGGTTGCAATATATTTTTGTGTCAGGAACATATAGCACACACACATATATAGATACATTATACATATACATACACATACACATACACATACACATTTACATACACATACATATGAGACAACAGACAGACAAAAAGCCACCAGACATGGTTATTCCAAGTACCAGAGAGATAGACAGGAGAATCAGAAATTTGCAGCCATCTCAATTAAACAGTGAGTTAAAAGCCAGTTTGAGAACATAAGATTCCATATCACAAAATTATGAATAGAACACACACAAAACAATTTACACACTTTTTACTTTGTAAAAACAATGGATAGACTTAAGAATCACCTACCATTGTAGCATTAAATGTAGGATTACAATATATGTGCATGAAAACATGTACTTACATAAAATTTTTAAAAATAGGTAACAAAACAATCCCCCAATTTTATTGTTCAGGGATTAACCATTGACCAAGCTTTGGCATTTATTGTAATATCATTTTCTAAACATTTAATTTTGTTATTTGTAAGCTTTCTGAAAATATTACCTACCTTTAAATTCCATTAAAATCCTACAGTTATCCCTCCTTGCTTCTTGGGAAACTCAACTTTTTAAAAATAACCTCTTTCTAATGTTTTTTTAAGTTTTAAGTAACTGATATTTTCCCCCAAATATTATATCAAAATCAGTTATTTCTTTGTTCTCCTGATTTATACACAATCACTTTATTTCATTTCATGAAAGCCTGCTCCTTGCCTCATTCTCAGTCCTATTAATTATATAACTGGGGACATTGTGAGATTATAGGCCAGAATGCAGCCAGCTAAGACAAGATACTTCTGAGCAGAAGAACAGAGTTAGTCAATGCCTCCTGGACTCATCTCTTGCTCTACCATGACTGGAAATCAGGCATCTCACAAGATGCAGCTCTGGAAGAATAGAAACTTCCTGTTCTGGAAGTCAGCCTCCAGTCATGATACAGTGAGTCCAAGAAACTCTTATATCCTAACCTGTGAAGATGAAGTTTCTTCTCACCTCTGTGTGCAGAACAATAACTTATGTAGCATCTGTAGGAGAACTGATAGACGTAGCTGAAGTTTGAGAGTCCACCATAAAAGTTTCCAGACTTTCTGAGAGATTCATTTCAATGAAGAAGAGATGGAGTTGAGCTAAGTCACTGAGTGACTTAATATGCAGATAATCTAATCCTTTTTTATTACCACAACATGAATAAAACTAAACTTTCCTCTATTCTAAGACAAACCCAAACAAGATCTCTGGTCTCTATTCTCTCCTTGTGTTTATTTATATTTACATATATTTCACTCTGATCATTGCAGTGTAGTCTAGCAGTATATGAACTACTCAGTATCCCAGATAGAGAGAAACTATCTGTACTGGGACATACATTTATTCAGGGCTGAATCTCTATTTAACAGTGTCTAAAAGATCAAGCAATCTAAGCCAATTGGCTCCTCATGAAGAATCCCAAGCACCTTATGTGATTTCCTTGGCAAGTCATCAAATTGTCATATTACTGCAGAATTCACTGCTACTTGCCATTATTTATTTGCTGCCTTTTGACTTGTAAGTTGACCTTGACATTGCTACAGGACTATTAGTTGCTGGCAATGCTAGAACTTTCTGCATGGTGCTCACTATTTCTGTGAGTCCTACACTTTTTGCAATGACTAAGAATAGTGGGATAAAGAAGTTGTTTTTACCTAACTTATAATGTAGTGACAGCCTAAATATTTTTTAATAAATGATGATCAACTGATCCTAAAAGCATGACTAGGTCTAGGGACATGCCAAAATTCTAACTCACATTGGCTAGTGGGACTTAAGTATCCAAAACTTCATAGGGTCTCCATCCAGATAACATTAAAAGTATTTAATAAGGGAGCTGTCACTAGTAGAGGTAGGGGCCTAAATACATTTTGGAGTCAGAAGAAAACAAAACAGTAAAATCAAAATGAGAGGGTCTGAAGGTAAAAAAGACCTGTCATTGCAAATATGAGCTTTGGGTGACTCAGATTGATAGGAAATTTGGAATATTAGTGGCTTAGAGAAACAAGAAAAATCCCTATAAATGTAGCAGTTACCAATATAACAAAAGCAGTATGACCATAGTCAAGAGAATTTTCTCTGGGTCTAGTTAATTAAAAACATTTCCTGTGATCGCTAAATGGGACACTTATACTTTATCATATATCATCTCATCCAAAGCAAAAGGATCATCAAGGAGGACAAATCTCAAAGACAGCATGATATAGAAGTAGTGGACAGTTATAGTGATTAAATATTTGCTGAGCATGACTGGGTCCTCTCACATATGAACTCACAGACACTGTGACCATAAGCACAATACGTTCAAAAGATCAAGCCAATCAAAATTCTTGACTGGATGGGATATGAGCACATAAACAAACTGAAGAAACCCTGGGAGAGATATAACTTATGTGACAATATCCAGGAAAGACACTTTATAGGCACATTCACACAGAAACCATAATGAAGCTTTTAGTAGGTTATATCAGTGAATTTGGGACTATTTGTTATATCTTAGACTGAAGCACAAAAACAGGAAGTATATTAGCATAAGACAATCAGAACATGACAAATGTAAAGAAGAAACACAATGAAAAACAAAGTCCTATATATCTTTATTTCTTAATCCATTCAAGTTTCTGAAACAGAACATCATGAACTAGCTGCCTCTAAACAATCAGAATACATTTCAGTTTCAAAACCCCATACATGCAATGTCTGGTAAGATCTACTTCCTGATTCTCCATGCTATGCCTTCACATAGTTGAATGGGCAGTGGAGCTCTCCATAGCCTGTTCAATAATGGCAATGATCTCATTTTTGGCAGTTGGATCAAAACAACCTAAGCAAGTTCTGAGCTTCTATCTTCTAATGCCATCATACTAGGGTGTCAATCTATAAACTCATGAATTGGGGATGGGCATGCCAAGCTGGATCTAAGGCTACTTTAGTGTACCTCTCAAAGTTCACTGAGTTTTCTCTGTAGAATAAATACCTAAATCCATGATGCCATCATCCTTTGCATTCAGTATTGAAACTGAAGTGGTCTTTTAATAGGTCTCCTTACCTCTATCCATGGCCAGTCTCTAATTTTCACCTGCCTCTGAAACAATATATTCTAAGTAAAAGTTGAGGTTAGGGAAATAACTCAGTGCTCAGGCATGGGGACATTTTAATCTTCAGTTTTTATCTCAAGTAGTCTTATAAAAAATGCCTCAGTCCAGAAGGATACTCTGTAATCTAAGTGCTGTGGAGGAAAGAGGCAAGTGAATCCTAGTGGTTTTGTCTGAAACAATGAGCTCCAGGCTCAGTGAGGGACCCTGTATTAAAATATAAAGTATGGAGGGATAGAGGAAAACCCCTGCCATCATCTTTTGGTTTCCACATATACACCTGCATATATATGCATAAGCTACCACCTCACAACCTAACAATGTATTAGTTCATTATTACCATATGCCTGCAGCAAAATCCCAATAGAATGACACAGCTCTGGGGACATTGCTCAGACATCATAACTGAAAAGGCATCCATCAGCATGTACTCTGCCTACCTCTCCAGTATAACCCTAGCTCCTAACTATATCTCCAGCCACGCAAGACTTAACTGATGTCCTTCACTGGTACATTCTTCCCCATTCATGTCTTAGCATTCAGTTTGTTTGCCTTTAATACCATCTGCTCACTTAGACATAACCAATGTGTTCTTCAGATCTCAGCTTAGATACCCGTGTTTCTCCAGAAACAGAGATCATTTTATTCTCTGAGTTTCTTTTTCCAACACCCAGAACTTGCCAAGAGCACACATGGTTAGCTTCAGTTTTAGTAACAGTTAATATACTAGTAATTATTGGTTTATTCCTATTCCAGAACTGAGCCTTACTCATGATTTAGTTGATAAGATTTTCAATGCTTTACCTACTTGCAGATAGTTGGTAATGTATGGTACATTCTTAGTATTTTGAACCTCAAGTGAGATCAAATGGATAAATAATCAAATGAATGAACAAGGCAAAAGAATACAGTAGCACTGCTTAAGAAATGTGTGTGTCCATTTTGTTACCATTGAGTTCCAGACTAGGATTTATACTTATTTTTCATCAGGAGAAGAATCATGTCTTGTCAGTTCAGTGTTATTTTTTTAACTTTTTAACTTATTCGTTTTACAACCCACTCAATCCCACTTACTCCCCTGCTCCCTGTCATCTGCTCCCACAACCGTTCCCCCATCTCCCACTCCCCTTCTCCTCTTAGTGGGGTGGGACTTCCTGGGTATCTTCCCACCCTGGCACTTCAAGTCTCAGCAAGGCTAGCTGCTTCCTCTCCCACTGAGGACAGACAAGGTAGCCCAGCTAGAAGAATATACCAACACACAGGCAACTGCTTTGGGTTGTTCTAGTTGTTTTAGTGGTTCAGGAGCCACAAGAAGATTGAGCTGCTTAATTGCAACATATGAGCAAGGAAGCCTAGGCCCAGCCCATGTATGTCCTTTGGTTGGAGGTTCAGACTCTAAGAGCTCCAAGGGTCCATGTTAGTTGACTCTGTTGGTCTTCCTGTGGAGTTCCTATCTTCTTTGGGCCCTGCAATACTTCCTCCTATTCTTCCATAAGAGTCCCCAAGCTCTGTCCACTGTTCAGCTGTGGGTATCTGTATCTGTCTGTGTCAACTGCTGGGTGGAGCCTCTTAGAGGACAATTTGCTCCTTTATGGAAGCATAACAGAGTATCATTAATAGTGTTAGAGACTGATGCTTACCCATGGCATGGGTCTCAAGTGTGCTGGATATTGGTTGACTTCTGAGGTTGACACTGAGTAGTCTCTGCTTCATCCCCTGTGACTGCATTTCTTGTAAACAGGATAATTTGGGGGTTGAAAGGTTTGTGGGGGGTTAATGCTTGTTTCTCTCCACTGGTGTTCATGTCTGGCTATAAGAGGTGGCCTCTTCAGGTTCCACATCCCTAATGTAGTGAATTACAGCTAGGGTCATCTTATTGATTCTTGGGTACCTCCATTATCCCAGGTCTCTGTCTAGTCCTGGAGATACCCCCTACCTCCTCACCCCCACCAATTGCAGATTTCCATTCATTTTTGTGGACATCTAGCCATCTCTCCTATCTTATCCACTCCTTATCCTGAAACCCTGATTCCTCTCCCCATCAGCTCTCCTTCCCAGTTTCCTCTCTCCATCTGCATTTTATGACTATTTTATTTCACCTTCTAAAAGAGATTCCGTGTTCGGGGAATCCTTTTAGTTTACTATCTTTGGGTCTGTGGAGTATAACATGGTACCTGTATTTTATGGTTAATATCCTCTTATAAGTGAGTATATACCATGCATGTCCTTTTGTCACTCAGGATGATTTTTCTCAGGTCCCATCCATTTACCTAAAAAAATGCATGATGTCTTTGTTTTTAAACTGAATACTATTGCATTGTGTGGATGCACCACATTTTCTTTATCCATTCTTCATTTGAGGGACATCTAGGTTGTTTCCAGTTTCTGGCTATTAGGAATAAAGTTGCAGTGAACATAGTTGAGCAAGTGTTTTTGTGAGATGTTGGAGCCTGTTTGGGGTATATGCCCAGGAGGGTATAACTGGGTCTTGATGCAAATG
Organism: Rhynchomys soricoides; assembly: GCA_019843965.1. NCBI lineage: Eukaryota > Metazoa > Chordata > Mammalia > Rodentia > Muridae > Rhynchomys > Rhynchomys soricoides. The sequence continues at coordinate 7,431,289 of JADRCH010000175.1, forward strand.
AGGTTTTTTAAAAGCGATTACCATTTATAATGTACTCTAATATATTTTAGTGGATCTCAGGCACATAGAATCAAGTTAAACATAAAACTTGTTTAGCAATGAATAGCTTATACATGATCCTTATATGTTATTTATGTGTGCATCTATTTGCCTGCTTGTTCATTATTTACACACTATGTAGTAATTAGAATAATTTCTCTCCCCTCCAACTTCCTTGCTCTCACACACTCAATTAAAGACTAGAGTCAGTCTCTCATCTATCTGTTTAGGGGTGTGTTTTTAGCATATGGTTTTCACAGACTACCTTGCTGTTATTGCATTTGTTAAGTACCTTTTTTTCTTTGGTACTTTATTTACATTTCAAATATTTTCCCTTTTCCAGGTCTCACCTTTGGAAACCCATAACCTATACGCCTTTCCCTGCCTCTATGAGGGTATTCCTCCAACCAACCACTCGCTCCCATCTTCCCTCCCTGGCATTCCCCTACACTGGGGCATCTAACACTCTCAGACCCAGGGGCCTCTCCTCCCACTGATGGCCAACAGGGCCCTCCTAAGTCACATATGTGGCCAGCACCATGGGTCCCTCCATATGCATTTTTTTGGTTGGTGGACCAGTCTCTGGGAGTACCGGGGCCTGAGCAGTTGACACTGTTGCTCCCTCCCCATAGGGCTGCAAACTCCCTCAGCTCCTTCAGTTCCTTCTCCAATTCCTCCATCTGAGACCCCATGCTCAGTCCAATAGTTGCTGTGAATTGAATCATGGGTGTTCTGAACTTTTGGGCTAATATCTGCTTATCAGTGAGTACATACCTTGTTTGTTCTTTTGTGACTGAGTAACCTCACTCACAATGATATTTTCAAGTTCCATCCATTTTACTAAGAATTTCATGAAGTTATTGTTTTTAATAGCTGAACAGTATTCCATTGTGTAAATGTACCACATTTTCTGTATCCATTCCTCTGTTGAAGGACATCTGGGTTGTTTCCAGCTTCTGGCTATTATAAATATGGCTTCCATGAACATAGGGGAACATGTGTCCTTATTATATATTGGAGTATTTTTTGGGTATATGCTCAGGAATGGGATAGCTGGGTCCTCAGTAGTATTATGTCCAGTTTTCTGAGGGTCTGCCAAACTGATTTCCAGAGTGGTTATACCAGCTTGCAATCCCACCAGCAATGGAGTAGTGTTTCTCTTTCTTCACATCCTTGCCAGCATCTGCTATCACCTGAGTTTTTTATCTTAGCCATTCTGACTGGTGTGAGGTGGAATCTCAGGGTTGTTTTGATTTGCATTTCCCTGATGAATACGTATGTTGTCCATTTCATCCAGATTTTCCAATTTTATTCTGTATATGCTTTTGTAGTAGGATCTGATGATTTTTTGAATTTTTGTGTTGTTTTATCTCTCTTTTCATTTCTGATTTTGTTAATTTGGATACTGTCTCTGTACCCTCTGGTTAGTCTGGCTAAGGGTTTATCTATCTTGTTGATTTTCTCAAAGAACCATATCCTGGTTTTGTTGCTTCTTTGTATGGTTCTTTTTGTTTCTACTTGGTTGATCTCATCCCTGAGTTTGATTATTTCTTGCCTTCTACTCCTGTTGGGTGTATTAGCTTCTTTTTGTTCTAGAGTTTTCATGTGTTGTTAAGGTGCTAGTATATGCTCTCTCAAGTTTCTTTTTGGAGTCACTCAGTGCTATGAGTTTTCCTCTTAACACTGCTTTCATTGTGTCCCATAGGTTTGAGTATGCTGTACTTTCATTTTCATTAAATTCTAGGAAGTCCTTAATTTCTTTCTTTATTTCTTCCTTGTCCATGTTATCATTGAGTAGAGCATTGTTCGGTTTCCATGTGTATGTGGGCTTTCTGTTGTTGTTGTTGCCATTGAAGACCAGCCTTAATCTGTAGTGATCTGATAGGAGGCATGGGATTATTTCAATCTTATATCTGTTGAGATTTGTTTTGTGACCAATTACATGGTCAATTTTGGAGAAGGTACCATGAGGTGCTGAGAAGAAGGTATAGACTTTTGATTTAGGATGAAATGTTCTATAGATATCTGTTATATCCATTTGGTTCATAACATCTGTTAGTTTCACTGTGTCTCTGTTTAGTTTGTGTTTCCAAGATCTGTCCATTGTTGATAGTGGAGTGTTGAAGTCTCACACTATTATTGTGTGAGGTGCGATGTGTGCTTTGAGCTTTAGTAAAGTTTCTTTTATGAATGTAGGTGCCCTTGCATTTGGAGCATAGGTTCCGAATTGTGAGTTCTTCTTGGTAGATTTTTCCGTTGATGGGAATGAAGTGTCCTCCCTTATCTTTTTTGATGACTTTTGGTTGAAAGTCGATTTTATCCAATATTAGAATGGCTACTCCCACCTGTTTCTTGGGACTACTTGCCTGGAAAATTGTTTTCCAGCCCTTTACACTGAGGTAGTGTTTGTCTTTAACACTGAGGTGTGTTTCCTGTATGCAGCAAAATGCTGGGTTCTTTTTATATATGCAGTCTGTTAGCCTATGTCTTTTTACTGGGAATTTAGTCCATTGATGTTAAGAGAAATGAAGGAATAGTGATTATTGCTTCCTGTTATTTTCAATGTCATTTTTATATCTGTGTGGCTATCTTCTGTTGTGTTTGTTTGAAAGATTACTTTTTTCCTTTTTTAGGGTGTAGTTTTCCTTCTTGTGTTGGCGTTTTCTATCCATTTTCCTTTGTAAGGCTGGGTGTGTGAAAACATATTGTGTAAATTTGGTTTTGTCATGGAATATTTTTGTTTCACTTCTATGGTAATTGAGAATTTTGCTGGGTATAGCAGCCTGGGCTGGCAGGTGTGTTCTCTTAGTGTCTGTATGAGATCTGTCCAGGATCTTCTTGCTTTCATAGTCTCTGATGAGAAGTCTGGTGTAATTCTGATAGGTCTGCCTTTATGTTACTTGACCTTTTTCCCTTACTGCTTTTAATATTCTTTCCTTGTTTTGTGCACTTGATGTTTTGGCTATTATGTGAAAGGAGGAATTTCTTTTTTGGTCCAATCTATTTGGAGTTCTGTAGGTTTCTTAAATGTTTATATTCATCTCTTTCTGTAGGTTAGGGGAGTTTTCTTCTATAATTTTGTTGAAGATATTTACTAGTCCTTTAAGTTGGGAATCTTCACTCTCTTCTATACCTATTATCCTTAGGTTCTGTCTTCTCATTGTGTCCTGGATTTCCTGAACGTTTTGGGTTAGGAGTTTTTTTTTTTTTTTTTTTTTTTTTTTTTTTTTTTTTTTTTTTTTTT
>JADRCH010000175.1:7434581-7522539 GCA_019843965.1 Rhynchomys soricoides
TTTTTTTTTTTTTTTTTTTTTTTTTTTTTTTTTTTTTTTTTTTTTTTGCATTTTGCGTTTTCTTGGACTGTTGTGTCAATGTCTTCTATGGTATCTTCAGCACCTCAGATTCTCTCTTCTATCTCTTGTGTTCTGTTGGGGATGCTTGCATCTTTGACTCCTGATCTCTTTTCTTGGGTTTCTATCTCCAGGGTTTTCTCCCTTTGTGATTTCTTTATTGTTTCTATTTCCATTTTTAGATCTTGGATGGTTTTGTTAATTTCCTTCATCTGTTTGACTGTGTTTCCTGTATTTCCTCTTTAAGGGCTTCTAGCTGTTTACCTGTGTTCTCTTGTAATTCTTTAAGGGAGTTAAAATCTTCTATCATCATCATGAGTTGATTTTAAATCTGAGTCTTGCTTTTCTGGTGTGTTGGGGTATCCAGGGCTCACTGTGTTGGGAGATCTGGGTTCTGATGATGTCAAGTTGCCTTTGTTTCTGTTCCTTATGTTCTTGCTCGGCCTTCTGGTTATATCTGGTGTTAGCTGGTCTTGCTCTCTCTGACTGTGGCTTGTCCTTCCTGCAAGCCTTTGCATCAGTATTCCTTGGAGACCAGCTCTCTCTGAGAATTTGTGTTTAGAGAGCTGTGGTACAGGGTCAGCTCTAGGGTGCAGACAGAAACCAGAAAGATCCTGTTCCCAGCTGTTTCTTGGTTCCTGTGTCCTGATGGCTCTGTGAGGGTCCCTCTTGATCCAGGAATTTGAACAGAAGTGGTGGTCTTCCTGTGCTCGAAGGTGTGTCAGCACTCCTGGGAGAACAGCTCTCTCCTGGCACTATTTGTGTATGAAGCCCTGTATCACAGGATCAAGTCTCTGGTAGCAGAAGGAAACTGGAAGGCCACTCCTCAGTCCCTCTGTCCTGAGGGTTCTGGCTGGGTCCCTCTGAGCAGAGGTAATGGCCTTACCCCTGCTCACAGGCTTGTCAACACTCCTGGGAAGATAGCTTTTCCCCTGAGCTATTTGGGTATGGAGCTGTGTGGCACAGACCACAGTAGTAAAACTGAAGGCTTCTGTCCCAGGCTGCTCCTCAGTCATTGTGTCCTGAGGATTCCAGGCAGGTCCAGCTGAGCCATCTTGCTCATCTTACCTTCACTCATGGGCTTGTCCACACTCCTGGGATGCTTTCTTTCTCCTGGCACTATTTGTCTATGGAGCTCTGTGGCACAGACTGAGGTCCCCAGCCACAGAAGCAAACCAGAACCTTGTTAAGTATCTTATTTTTATGATCCACCCATGTTGTTACTAGTTCAGTTTCTTTGCTTTGTGGTTTATGTTCCTTTACTAAAACATAAATAATTAATTATTTCTCCATTTTCTTGTTAGCAAGCATTTGGTAGCCTGTAATCCTTTGAATGTCTACTTCACAAGAAGTGAACTTCATGTGACTGATAAAACATAGTGATATAGAAAATTTACAAAAAATCCAACTGTGGTAAATGTGAGTCTACCTATAAATGTGGAATGACTGGATCAAAGGATTTCCTTGTGGTCTTGTCTTATAACTTGATTTCCAGTTGTATACCATACTCAAACCTGGAATAAACTATTTCATTTTAAAATCTGATTTTTAAATGTTCAAACATTAAGTGACTACTATCTCAATGATATTTCTTTATTTTTTTTATTAAAAATGATGTGCCATATTTCTCCAACAAATTAACTTCGAAGCTACAGGGATAGCTAAGCAGTTAAGACAGTGTTGTGCTTTTGTGTACCTTAATTTGGTTCCTAGTCACCACATCAAGTGATTTATTACCACCTGCAATTCTACTTTCAAGGAACCCAATACCTTCTTATCGAATCACTTATTCACAAACCCATACCCAAAACCACATATGTTTCATCAAAAATTGCTCATTAAAAATTATTTATCTCTGTGGTAGGCATAAAATATGGGCTACAAGAAAATCAACAGAGTCTATATGCTCTCTAGGAGTAAGAAAAGGCCCTATAGACAGTCACTAATGTGTCTCCGTTTATGTAGAAGTGCAGAGCATTATAGAATAAGTAACAGGGAGACTTACTTTTCCTAGAAGATGATGGTGATATGTGTTAGTGCTTCACATAGACAATTACCAAAAAAAAAAAAAAAATTCTCAAAACAGAGCTATGCATGATTTTGCCTTAGAGAGATGATTGAGGAACTTGACAAAACAGGAAGGAGTGCTGCTGCCTCAGAATTTGGCCTGAATGTTTTCCTCTTTCAAAGTTTAAATAGAATTCTGAGCCTCAAGGAAAGAATTAAAATTCTAAGCAGCTATCCATCCTGATGTTTCTCCTAGTTTCTCATCCCAATTCAGGTTCTGCTTTGCCAAAGGAACAGAAATAATTATCATCAGTTTCTAGTGACAGGTTTACTGACCAGAAACACATATGGCCTGATGAAGGTACTACCTGTGAATTAAATCATAGTAGGTATGAACTCTTCTAAGAATGCAGTGTCCAGAACACAATCTGTGTAGGCAAACCATGCATGGGATTGGGTCTTAACCAACAGATTTTATAGCACCTCTATAAAATGAGTTAAATAAAAGAATAAGCATGACAACAGAATGTTTTACTCTAATCATATATGTTTCAGCATTTCAAATCATCTATATGCTATTGTATCCAGATCTAATCGTGTAAGTTTCATTTCTATATTGTCTTCCACTCACTGTGCTAAGCAAATTAAAAGCATGTGAACTTATTAAGTAATGAAAATTTCATCTTAATAGACAAAATCAATTAATAATCAACAGGAATTTTTCAAAATCTACCATCTATTGATTTTATGATCTAAAATTTGACCTAAAATTTCAAGCATTAAAAAATAAACCATATGAACCATGCTTGAGACTGAAAAGCATTGTACATGTACATGTATTTATACTACATACATGTACACTTAGGAAATGATTAATTAATATATATACCTTTTCTGCTTATATTTTCACATGTAATGCTTTCTCTTCCAAAACCTTAACTTGGAAAATTGAATTTGTTCAGTTCTATTATAAAACCTATGCATGGCCTTCTAATATTCTTTGTGAAACTATTTGACAATAACAAACTTGTTCTCCTTTAATCTTTGAGACAAACAGTAACTTCTATTTATTTAAGTCTTTGTTTCTGACTAATAGTGTGCAAAGGGTCATATTGTGAAATGAAAGCTTAACAAATGTCCTGTTTGGAATATCAATGAGTGACTTTTAGTCATCAACATGAAAAACACAAGAATTCTCTTAAAAGACAAATACTAAACTATCCCAGAGCTCATCTGAAACAAAAGAAATTAAAGAACATTCACTGGTTTACAAGTCAGGGTATAGCAGCTTCAAATCTGGTAGGAGCCTGTCTTAGTTTTGAGGTTTGCTTCCTGTTGTTAGAATTACTCTGATAAAAGCACCATAAGAGATAAAGGGCTTATTGTAGCTCAGTGTTCAAGGTAAAGTTCACCATGACAGGAAAGTCAAGGCAGCTGGAGCTTAAAGCAGCTGGACACAGTATGTCCAAACTCAGCAGTGAAGAGGAATAAGTATCTAGCTCCTTCTCTCCTTCTCATTCATTCTGAGGCCCAGCCTATGAACTGGTGCCTCCCACACTTAGGGTGTGTCTTTCCTTCTCCATCAACCTAATTGAGACTTTCAATTACTCTACATTGAGACTTCCTCAGAGGAAATTCTACATCTGCCAAGTTGACAATTGAGATTAACCATTATTGAGCCTTAGATCTCTTCCTAAAGTGGAACTCACTCATAACCATCTCATTTCAAAAAAAAAAAGAAAAATGAGGTCAGGAAAATTGGTTTTCATTTGTCTTGCAACAAAGGAAGCCATGGACTCCAACAATTTGGACATCCTTTTAGATGCTGCTTTTACTCTGTTCTGGTTCATTCCTCAGAAACAATTCATTCCAGAAAAAAAAAATGTGTATGCCCATCCTAAAACTAGTGAAAGATAAAAGCAATGGATTGCTGAGGCAGAGTAGTTGTTTCTTATGAATTCCTTAGGTAATTATCTGACTGTTCCACCATGACAATTTACATGCACATATCATAGTACATACATGCTCAAATACAAATAAAGAGATGGTTGTGATATACTTGAATATTATGTAGTCTGTAGAAAGCAAATACAATCTCTTATAGTTAATTATATTTAAATTTTCCAGGCATTTGATAATATCTCTAAAATATCAGTTTACCTGTTTGATATTGTCGGCTTGTCTTTGCCCTCTTCTTTTTCAGCCTCTCTGTTATCTGAAGTGATAGATGGGTGGTTGACTAGTGGAAGAGGGGGATTAAGGAATCGTAGTCAGCCTGTATTTGTCAGGGATCTTTGTGGGACCCCAACAATGGCCATCTTTCACGTGAGAGATGAGAACCCAGGAGCTGGGTACCTACGCACTTCCAATCTGAGGCTGACTGCCTGGAGAGCTGCTAGTCTTTATTCCATGTTGGATGTTGGAAGAAGGTGGATTCTGGTGTCAGCAAAGAGATCTGATGACAGCAATGGAGGTTGGTGGGCTTACTAAAGAGAACAAGGCAAGCCAGAAAAGCAAAAAAGCTCCTTCCATACTCCTGGTTACCTGACTACCACCTGAAGGCACTACCCACGTTTAAAGTGAATCTTCTTACTTTAAATAAGCAGATCAAAAGATCACTCATCAGTATGCCCTGGAAATTGTTTTTGACCTGATGTTAGATCCATTGAGGTTAATATCCAAGATTAAACTATAATAGCAAGTATTACATAATTGAAAAACAATTACCTCATTTTCTCCTCCCTTTTCTTCCTCCAACTCCTCTGATTGCTCCCCCAACACCCTTTTAAACTCATGCCCTCTTATTATTTCTTATTTTTTTTTTTTTTTTTACGTATATACACACACTCAAACAGACATCTACATGCGACTCTCTGGATTCATTTGGTGTTGCTTGTGTGTACATATTTTAAGGGATGAGTAGTTCTTGGGTTTGGAAAATTACTGTGTGTGCTCATCTCTGATGAAGACTAGTTTTCCTTTTCTTAGTGGTTTTAACTGCTTGTAGCTCTTCATCGGAGAGAGGGCCCCATGCACTTTTTCTATCTACATTGCATATGAACTGAGATTGTCTTTGTTCAGGTTTTGTTTCAGTAACCACATTATTGAGATTCCATAGATGTAGCTCCCCTCTCATATCTAGAAGCCACGATTCTACAGCATTACTCCTTGGCCTCTGGGTCTCATAGGCTTTGCAGCCCTTGTTCTATATTTCCTGAGCCATAGGTGAAAGGTGCATGTCATAGGTTGTCCTAGCTTGCCTTCCACAAGTTGAGGCAAGTCTCTATTACTGAAGATATAACAGAAATTAGGTATTTAGAAATAACAGGACTTGAAGGTATTTAGCAGGATATGACCCAAAAGCTTTCTGGAAGAGTGGCTTTCATGGTACAGAAAGGAAGGAATGGTCTGCCCACGTTTAAAGTGAGTTCAGAGATTGGTCTGGACATCTCAAAATCAGTTTCTGTTTGCACTTTGATGAGTTGTGGTTTTCAATAATGGTCCACATCTGCTGACTTGACAGAGAGAGAGAGAGAGAGAGAGAGAGAGAGAGAGAGAGAAGTGAGAGCTACACTTATCTTCAATTATAAGGATAAGTATTTAGAATAGAGTTAGGAATTATAGTAGCTTAGAAAGTGGCAGTAGTAGACTCTCCTTTGACGTCTATGACCTCACTAGCTGTGAGATATTGGCTAACATTTATAGTGGCAGGAATGATTTTGCTCATGTTAAGCAGGTCCTAATTCTAATTAGACGGCTGCGTGTTACAGCCCAGATATAAAAGCCACTATTACACCTTTAGGGATAGCTTGCTGTACTGATCATTATTGTGGCTCTTAAGTATCATAGCTAGATAGGACTATTGCAGCATTTCCTTCTTTTGTACCTTGCATAGTATCTTTTAGTACCATGGAAGCTAGTTTCCCAGGAGGCTTTTGGGTCATTTCCTGCTCAGTTCCTCCAAGTCTTCTTATCAAATTCTGTGGTCCTTTCAGCAATAGAGACTTAACCTCAATTTCTGGAAGGTAACCATGGGGAACAGAAATAGCCTATATTGTTTTGGGGGTCATTTGAATAATTCTACCAATAACTCAAAAGGAGGTTTCTCATGCTTGGTACTGGGGTTTTTGTTAGATAGTATATGGCTCTTTGGGGAAGCTTTATCAACCCAAGTAGCATGATTTAATTTAAACTATAAACATATGTACATACACACACACACACACACACACACACACACACACACCCCTAATTTTAAGCAAGTATAAAATATATGATCCCTTATGGTTTTTGCAAGTACCCCTAATGTCTACTGTCTCTCCTCCCTCCTTCTCCTTCTGTATTTACCTCCATAAACAACCCACTTTGCATCATTAAAAGGAGAAGAGCACTGTGGAGATGATATAAAGAAAGAAATGTAGGACTATGATTTATTCTCCATTCTGTGTTGGTGAACTCATATTATGATATTAACTATAGTCTCAGTTGATCTTAATTCTCACCCTGACTGCTACGTAATGACACAAAGTGGTTACATTCAACTACTTCTCTGTCTACATATTTGTATATCATTGTCATCTTTTTGATAAAGCTTTGTGTATACAGCAGGCAAGATGTGTTGGGAATTATTTCCTACATACCAACAGTTGCACACCCCATTAGCCACAGCTAACCAGTGACTAATGGGCACCTCTGTGTAAATGGCCTAGCTCCCTCACCCTTCAGTAAGAACAATTCTGAGGCACATGTTCAACATTGATTCCCAGATCTGTGTAGCACATTTATGTTCCAGTTGCCAATATTGTCAATGTGTCTGATGATATGCACTCTGTAGGCAGTTTTCTCTTCTCTGAGTCATTTCTCCATTGAGTTTCTTGGATGCAGTTCTATAACAAAGTATTTGCTCTTGAATCCTTGTATGTTTGTCAGCTTCCCATTACTGTAACAAAATACCTTAGCTAATCAACCATGCAGCGTAAAAGTTTATTTTGACTCATACTCTTGGGAGTTTTAGTCCATGGTTGGATGGATCCATAGCTTTGGGCTTGTGGCAAGGAGTAAATACCTCATGGCAATGAAAACATGGTACAGGAAATTCTATACACAGGGCAATACAGATATAAAATAAAAAGAGAGAAAAAGATGAGGATTTTATAGTCCCCATCAAGGACATACTCCCAAAGATCCAAAACTTTCTTCTGAGATTCATCTTAAAGTTACACTACCTCCTAGTATCACCAAAGGCTAAGAACCACACATAATATGAATGGGGTTTTGAAAGGCATCTCACATCCAAATAATAACAACTTACACCAGGATTTGCTTTTGAGTGAACTGAATAAATACAGAGAAAAGGGGGCTGGAGATATGAATCGTCTAGAATACTTGCTGTTCTTTCAGAGGAGTGGGATTCAATTCCTAGCACCCACATAGCAATTCAAAACCATCTGTCTAGTTCCAGCAAATTTGACACATTCCCCTGGTCTCTGTTTACATGTTGTACAGAGAGGCAGGCAAATCTTTCATTTACATGAAATAAAATAATAATTAAAATATGAGGACAAAGAAGAAGAATGTTAGTAAGCCATTATAAAATAACATGTTACAATCTATCATCGCATTCAGAATGAGAGACTATTGTAATATATAATTTATATGATAGCAGCTTTATTCAAGATTTCTAGATTAGATGTATAGGATTTGAACATTTTAAGTGTGAAGTGACTGTGTAGAAAAGAAAAGAGTAGAAATCTCAAAGCAAGAGTAATTGCAAAAGAAAAACAGTCTGGGAAGCAAGAGCCACTATGCGATGTTTCAAGACCTGAATGCAGTTAGAGGTGGTTATAAGAGAGGACTGAGCATAAGGAACAGATGATAAGGAGGACGACAGAGGAAGATGACGGGTAGGAACAAAGGAGTCTGGGAGCTGAGCCAAGAAGACTTTTCCTCTTGCAAGGACCATAAAGAGGTATTGTATGGCGCTCAGCAGAGCAGGACTGGGACTGATGGCTGTTTCAAGAAGATCCTTACTACCAAGGTGGTAGAGTGGACTGCATATGTTGAAAGGAAAAGCTAGGAGAGACATTAACAGCCTATGGCAGGAATCCGGGAGTGAAATAACATGAATCTGCACTAAGTTCATGATAGAGAGAGTGGAAAAGAAGTAGTGGATCATAATCAAAAGGACTGTTCCAGTAAAGGTGGAATTGAGGATTCTAGGTGTCTGTTAATGGTGACTGGGGCAGCTAATGGCTATCCAGTCCCTGAAGTTGACAGTCATTGAGGAAAAAGAAAGGTTAAAATGTCAGAATACAAGCATAGTTTTGTATATGTTGAAAACCTTAAATCTGTCAGATATTCACAGAGGACTAAAGACCTAGTCTTAGGAAAAAAGTTAAGATAGAGACATAGAAGACCCAAAGATACAGAAATAGATGGCACTGCCACATGAGAATCTGATGCATAAGAATAATATGGCCAACTGTGGAAGAGTGAATTAGAGAAGCAGATGGATAATGTGTTGGCACTAGGGATTGGCTGCATACAGGAAGCAACCTCAGTTCAGATCCTCAGTACTCATACAAATGCAAGGTGTGCCAGTGACCATCTATAACTCCTGGACTTGGGAAAAGGGTGGAAATTAGAGGAACCTAGAGATTCATTGGCCAGCCAGTTTGGCTGAAATAGCAAGTTCCATGTCCAATGAGAGATTGTCTCAACAAATCAGGAAGAGAAGCAGTTGAGAAAGGTATCTCAATGTCAGGCTCTAGTCTGTATACATGAACAGTGTACTATCATATATAGATACTCAAAAAATGCAAGTAGAGAAGGAAAATGCAATATGTACATCTCATGCTGGAATGTGGGGTGATGGGAACCTTGCGGAAAGTGCCTGCCAACATCCAGTCTAGTGCTCTCAGCACACCATCTATATCACAGACCTCTGTCTCATTATGTTCCCATTTAGCTTCAAAGCCTTGCCCAAATAGGTATATTTGGAGAATCGAGGTTTTTAAGTGATGCAAAAATCTATTAAAGACAGTGTAGATGTATATAGTTTGACTTAGTTGAGAGGGAGGCATCTGAGAAAATTAATTTCTCAGAAATAAGTGCCATAGTCTAGTCAGGCTTTTATGATAAACCACAAAAGACTGATGACATATAAAAGCAGAAAGTATTTCCCATAGTTCTAGAAGTTGGAAGTCCACTATCAAACTGTTAGAATGTTTAGTGCTGATGAATTCACTGTATGTTCACGTATCAGGAAGAGGGCTGGAAAGTTCCTTGAGCATCTTCTCATGCCACAACTATATTGATGAGGACTCCAGACTCATAAACTAGATCCATCCTCATAGCCCACCTCTAGATAAGATGTCAATAAGGGTTTAAGATAAGATTCCATCATGTGACTTATGTCAATGATAGAATGAAAGAAACTGCACAGATTATGATTACTTCCTCTTACTGAATGAAGAAATAGAGGCTGAAAGTTTTAGTTAAATTCTATAAACTATGCTACTTCCAGACACATCAGCATAATAAGCAATCTCCACTTAGATATGCATGTATCCTTATTTATTCCCCTCTTTCTTCTCTCACGGATATTGCACAGCTCAACTTTCAGGGCATTCCTTCAAAGTCAGCTATAAAATAGATACCAAACTGCTGCTAATGGTTTCTAATCAGCCTTTGTTGTAGAGTCTGGTTTTGTCCCTCCTATTCATTTACAGAGTATTTGATCTGCTTCAATTAAATTTGATTTTAATGCTAAAATTAAAATAAACGCCTTTGTCTTTGTCAGCAGAGATGAATATCGTTTCAGGAGAAACACAAAGATGTGTCTGCGTTTACAGTTAGGATTCTTTTCTTTCTTCACCCCTTTGTCTCTATCTTTCCCTGTCTACACATATACACCACACATGAGGGAGGGGGGCATAGCATCCATAACCTACTGTACTTGTGCTCTAAAGTGTCTCTGTAAATAGTGAATGAATAAGTACCAACTGAACAGCTGCTGCTAGGGGAAGTGCAAGGTTGCAGTCCTGTTAGCTTCTGGCTCCATTTGGTTTAACTGATCAACACATAACTACATTATTCAATACTTATTTTGCTGCATGTATTTGCCAGAATTCTACCAAGTGGCAGTACCAACAAAACATAAGAAGTTTGACAGTGTGCCTCTCAGTGTTGGGATATAGTTCTGAGAACTTGAACACTGTCAGTATTAAGTTCCAGCCTCCAAAGGTTAAGAGTCTGAAGTTCTGATGGCCAAAGTTTTGAAAACTAAGAAGAATGTTTCGTGTCTAGGAGAAAGGAAGAGTGGGGATATAGGGGTAGGGAGAGAACTGTCTTTTATCTTTCTCTCTTTGGGATCTGGAGAACAACTCCAGATCCTTGTGCATTCAGGGAAATTGATCTGCTTCCGAGTGACACCCTTACTCTCTGCCTGTTTAGTTCTGTCCAGGTGCCCAGCCATCTGGAAGGTGCCAGCACCACTGAGAGAAATTTGCTTTGTATTCCATCAGCTTGCATACCTATCTTCTCTGAATACAACCTTATAGACACCACTTCTGTAGGGACTGCTAATTCTTTACAACTTGACACTTTAAATGGGCTGTCTTTCACACAGACCAGAACACCAGTGCCCATGTTACTTATCCTGTTCTTGGTTTGTCAGGAAGACATGTTGAAGCCTTACTGTAGTGATGACTAATAGCACTTCCACACTTCCTCATGGGCCATTTTACATGGCAACTTTACCAACAACATATGCAAAAATAAAAAAGAATGTGACACAAATAGACCAAAAACAGTATAGTATTCTTGTATCTGAAACAAGAAAGCAGAATGTAGCCTGGATCTGGACCCACTGGGAATGTCTTATCCTTCTTGGAAGATGCAAAATTTCTCCCTTAACACCTGTCTACAAATGACCAGTAACAATCTCAAGTGTTTATTTGGAGTTTCAAATATGTAGACAAAAACGTAAGTATGAGATACATGACTAATAAGGATCGATTTAACATGTATACATGTGTGTGTTCATATGTGTACACGTGTGGGTGAGATAAATGCCCATGCTATTCTAAGAACTGAACAATAGTCACAGTGGTGTATCAGAAACTGTCCCATGCCTGAATACACTGTGTGGGCAGATAGCATGTTCCACGTAAAGAATGATTCATGATGACTGTGCTTTCAATTTCAAATATATGAATTTGATAAGCACAATAATAAGCAAAACCAAGAGAACAAAAATGTACCAAATAGCAGATAAATAGTAAAGCATCATGAAATTAGGCATTTACAATATCCACTAGAATGAGGAACCCCTACTGAAGTCATCTGACCAGGGTTCCTGATTGATTGAGAGTCCCAGGAAGATAGCATCTTTTCATGGATGACCTCCAAGCTTCTTGTTCCCATAGTAGGCACTTTATTACCTAGGATGAAACAATAGTTACCTCTGTTGGAAATGGTTTACTCTTAGCTATTTTGAAAGTGTGTGATATTTTAAGTGCCTTTTTTGTTTTCTGTTTTGCTTCCTCCTTATGACAGAGCTAGAGAGCCAGGCTGAGCCAGAAAAGCAGTTTTAGAGGGCACTTAAACATTCACGAGTCTGCAACAAGAGGGAACTCCTTTCTTGGAGTCTACTTTCAACAAGTGAAACAATGCATGACAATTTATCAGTATAATTTAGATTATAGAGTCATCTCTGAAATCTCCTTGAGATAAGATCTGCTGGAAATTTTGAAAAGTTGGCAGTTATAGTTATTAGAACTAACATCAGAGGGTGTTAGATGCTCCAATATAGGAGAATGCTAAGGAGGGAAGACGAGAGTGGGTGGGGGAATACCCCCAAAGAGGCAGGGGGAGGGAGTAGGGAATGGGGAGGTTCCAAGGGGGAGATCTGGAAAGGGGGGAACATTTGAAATGTAAATAAAGTATCAAGAAAAAAAAATAATAAAAAAGAACTAATATTTGAACAGCATTTTATTTTTGTTAATCATATGCCTCTTTTGAACTATCTGCATTCTTTCTCCTCCTTTTTAATATCTTGAACCTCTTTCCTAAATGGATTGTCAAACTGATGTCTACATTCTGTGTACACAAAGCCTCTGTGCAACCCATGACTAGAAATACAGGGAGATTCTTTACCTGACACATCACACTTTTGATACAACATCAGCAACTAGCTTTTTGATTTTTTTATTATTTTTCCTACTTTATTTACATTTCAAATGTTTCCCCCTTTCCGGATCTCCCCTTTGGAACCTCCCCCATTTCCTTCCCTTTCCCCCTGCCACTATGAGGACATTCCCCCACCCACCCACCCACTCTCTTCTTCCCTCCTAGGCATTCTCCTATACTGGGGGATCTAACACGCTCAGGCCCAAGAGCCTCTCCTCCCCCTGATGGATAACAAGACCCTCCTGTGCCGCATTTGTGGCCAGCACCATGGGTCCCTCCATGTGTATTCTTTGGTTGGTGGATCAGTCTCCAGGAATATAGAGGGGCCAGGCCAGTTGCCACTGTTGCTGCCTCTCTGGGGATGCAAACTCCCTCAGTTCCTTCAGTCCCTTCTCCAAGTCCTCCATCTGGGACCTCACTCAGCCCTACTGTTGCTGTGAAGTGACACTTGGGTATTTCGAACTTTTGGGCTAATAACCACTTAACAGTGAGTACACACCATGTCCATTCTTTTGTGACTGCGTTACCTTGCTCAGGATGATATTTTCAAGTTCCATCATTTGTCTGTGAATTTCATGAAGTCATTGTTTTTAATAGCTGAGTAGTATTCCATAGTATAAATGTACTACTTTTTCTGTATCCATTCCTCTGTGGAGGGACATCTGGGTTGTTTCCAGCTTCTGGCTATTATAAATATGGCTGCTATGAACATAGTAGAGCATGTGTCCTTCTTATATGTTGGAGCATCTTCTGGGTATATGCCCAGGAGTGGAATAGCTGGGTCCTCAGGTAGTATTATGTTCATTTTTCTGAGGATCTGCCAAACTGATTTCCAGAGAGGTTGTATCAGCTTGCATTCCCACTAGCAATGGAGGAGTGTTCCTCTTTCTCCACACCCTCGCCAACATCTGCTGTCACCTGAGTTTTTGATCTTAGCCATTCTGACTGGTGTGAGGTGGAATCTCAGGGTTGTTTTGATTTGCATTTCCCTGATGACTAGGATTTTGGACATTTCTTTAGGTGCTTCTCGGCCATTCGAGTATCTTCACTTTTTGATTTTTTTAAAGAACATGAGTTGACAGAATGCATGGAAGTCGTAGCCAACCTTTTGCACAAGGTTCTTCTAACCCTTCTATATGCAGCCTGCAGCATTCAGTGATGTCAAAGTCACTGGAACTCAAAAGAATACACAAGAGAGCTACAGCTAAGGAGACCTTAGCAGCCATACATCCCATTTCCTTTTTAAAAAATGAAGAATCACAGAGTACTTATGTCTAGGCTGATTACTTTCTAATTATCATGCATTGTATAAAATGAAATGACTGCACTGATGCCAGACAAATTCTAGAGACCATAAAGGTTTAGAGCATTCTCCTAAGATATTCATAGTTATCCTGCTGTCTCTGGAAGCCTCACCTTAATCCATCCTCACACAGCTGAGATACCATACTGTTACATCCTTGTTTACATGGTCAGGTTCATTCCAGATATAACCTGTCTTACCATGTAACAATTGGTTAAACCTCCATCGGGACTGGATATTCAGAACTTCCTGTAAATACTTATTGAGTGTGAGTATTATGGTACAAAGTTACCCTCAAAATATTTAGGGAGTTTATGATATTCTAAATTATTAGCTTTCTCTTTCCCCCTCCCCAAACACTGAAGTCTTCTTCATCAGGAACAATTCACCCTCTAGTGGCAGGATTTAGGTATTGCAGCTGGAGTTCCACTAGCCAGCAAGGCCTCATTCACAGCTGAAACAGTATCTACTGGTTTTTATTTTTTTAATTATTATTTGATAACTCTGTTTTGTGGTGGTTTATTATTAAATTTAATCCAATAGAGAAATCTCCTTAAAATGCTAATTTTCTTTCTTATGTTATAAGCAGGAAAATGCTTATAGCTATAAAAAGCAGTACTAACCCTGACTAATAGATTTTTCTTTATGCTCATCTCCATTCCTCCCTTGTTTAGAGCCAAATAGAAATTGATTAGAAAGTGGTTTGAGTATGTTTTACACAGTTAAACAATAATGGAAGATGCTTTTCCTCTATATGCTTTTTATAAACAGCATCGTTATTTTTAAATCAACTATTGAGTATCAAAGGGGAAAATGATTTGTCCAAACTGATCAGAAGATGATGATCTCAGTACCAATGAGCATTGGTCACCACTGTGAGGATACTGTGGCAGTTCTGGTCCCTTCCCTGATATTGGGAATTCCTTGTTAATTAAAATGATGAAACTGAAGGATCACTTCAAGTTCAAAATGTCCAGAGGTGAAATAAACTGCTTAAGTTCATACATCTATTTGTCAACCAAGCATTAACCTATTTGTCCTAGTTCTGAAATCTGTCACCCTTTCTATGGCATGCATGTAGAGTTAGACTGACAGGGTGGGAATCTCACTTGCCTCCACCTACTGGCTAATGTGGATGACATACTTAGTCACTCTGCAAATCCTTGTCTCATCTGTATATTGAGTGGGTTTGCCCACCTCATAGATTATTGTTTGGATGAAAATTACTTAGCATAGGACATGACAAAGAGTGAGTACTCACTAGAACTGGTACTCAATCCAATGTATATTATTACTACAATGAGTGCTTTCCTTTGTTTTGACACAGTCTAAACACAAGACTCTGTACACCTAGGAGTAAATGAATACGTAAATCAAGAGAAAGTTAAGCTTTTGATTCTTGTTCCACTGCTCATATGTGTTTCAGGTCTGCGAGAACATTACTAATCTTACCATTCATTGATGCACTACCATAAGGATGCTAACAGCTGTTTGAAGAGACTATTTTGATTTTTCAGAGCATATTGCATTGCCTCTATTAAGCCTGATTTGTAAAATAATTCCAGTATAATTTAGAAACTATGGCATATTAGAAACCAAAGATTATAAAGTGCAAATGAGATTTCTTCTTCTGCTGACATCATAACAGTTTTTACAAAGCCATTATCTTCTCAGTGGAGATGGATGTCACACCGTCATTATCCTCAGATCATAACGAGGTGGGTCATTAGTGTCTCCTTTGGAGACCTTATGGTCTGAGATGTTAACGAGCCTTTAGGGAACCTTAAATCCTGCGATGGTTGGCAGGGTACTCCAGACCATAACAGAACCTTTTTTGCAATGACAATGGATCCTGTCAATTTCTATTAAGGAACTTCTTAATTCCCCAATCATTAAGACACTGGAAGGACTTATTATACTAGCCTATAATTAAGGAAGCTTTCAGCCATAAATCCCTTCTGGGGAGCCTTTCCCTTTAGTCAATATGGCCTATGTAAAGGGTAAGTCTCTCACAAGTGGGACTGTGAAGACAGCACATATTTCAGGAAGATCTTAGAGGGTAAGAACTTTTTTTTTAAGGTTTCACACCAGTTCCTACAAGTTTCTGCTAACTCTCTCCTAAAGGCACAAAGTAAGGGAACTTCCTTCACTAAAAAGTAGACATCTTCAGCAACTGGCTGTTCTGGCTGATATATTTTGTACTAATTTTTGATTGATTACTCGTGTTAGGTGGGCAATAGAGAAACACAAGCTTCCAATGCTATTACTGCCCTTAAACAGTTTCCAGTCTTATTATAAAGACTGAGTGCTAATGGCACCGTAACAACACTAGAATGTAAGACAACATACAATGAAAAGAGAAGGAATGTGCGGTGTTGCTTTCCCAGGCCTACAATAACGACAATTATGAAACCATTGGGTAAATACAAGTACCTGCTTAATAGTCATGCACTTTAGAAGAAGATGAGTTAAATGGAAACTGATCACTATTGCCTCAGTTCTTGTGCCTCAGTTTCCCTCTTTCTCACTTAAGTAATTACATTAGCGTAACCTAGTACAAATTGTACCAGAAAACTATTAGATCTGTTTTAATTTTTCTATTTTTCTATTGATTTTCTTATAATCAATAGCTGGCTAAAGTGATAGGTGATATAATATTCAGATAGGAAACCTTACCAACTTGATTGCAAGTTAAGTTTAGTTTGCAAGCAAAATTTATTGCTCCAAAAATGCAGAGAGCCAACTAGAAACAGAAATTATGTGCTGCTGTAAAAATCAAAAATGAAAGAATCCAACCCGTTGACCTTGAACGAACAGAAACTTGAAGGTCTATACATTCTTTTTGATAATCCTGGATTTTTCATCTAAATTTCATTCGACCTCAAGCAGACCTGTATTTGGCTTATTACTGAAATTTCATTGCTCAAATTTTCCAATGTAAGAAGTTTTCTAATCAGAAGCTAAATTTATAGAAAATCTCTGCCGTATTGAAGAAGAAATAAATGTCTGCTCCTGCATTTTGTGCCTTGGGAATTTGAGTTAGTTTTATTGTAGTGTTTCGAAATCAGGTCTTCAATCCTAACAGGGGAAAGAATCGGTCAGTACTCCATCTGCGATCCAGAGCCCTGAATGGAATGAAAATGTATGAAGGGGTCTGAGCTATGCTCTAAGTTTTTAATAGGAAACTCCTGACTTTTTGCCACTCTCATCTTGAGTAAGTGGTGCTTTGAGGACATTGAGAAGCCAGGGTCAGTGATATGCTTGTCTGAGACTTTCTTCATGGCTCAATTTAACTTCCTTGAGGCAGTCCATTTTCTTAGTTTCGGCTTTGTTTATAACCACTTCCTTTTTAAACTATCCTGTGAGAGAAATCTGAGTCACTACACTAAACCCTAAAAACAGATGTGGTAGGTGAACTAGTTAAACATTTTTACTTCCAAGCGCATTTTGCTGGCTTTCTCTGAGACCATATACTTCCCCATCCTTGTCCTCAGAAGAGGAGAGACCTTACAAAACACTGACTATTCTCCAATAACCTAACAATTCTCCATGACACCTTTCTCATCACAAAGCTGCTTAAAATGAAATATGGTAAATTCGGGGTACAAAATAAGAATGAAGTAACAGGCTTCTTGTTCCCTGCACACACATACACACACACACACACACACACACACACACACACACAAACACGGGAAAGAGAGAGAGAGAGAGAGAGAGAGAGAGAGAGAGAGAAACAACCCACATAGAGTTCTTTTTTCTTTTTTCTTCATTTTACTCTCCTCAAAGAACAGCTCTGCTATGGAAGACTGTTTTGGGAAAGTCCGAGTATCATTGAGGGTTTCCTTAGATAGCCTAATAACTACGTACCTCTCCTCTTAATTGACAAACTCTAGCCCAGGAACTCAGCACCTTCCCATCTTCATCCAACACCAAACCTCTATGTAATCTTTATTTGCATTAACCTCAGGGGCTCACCATGTCTCAGTCGTTCAGTACAGATATTGGGGGTTTCCTTATCATTTCCTTCATCCATCCTTTTTTTTTTTTTTTTTTTTAGGATCCCTTAGGTGTTTATTCTCCTTTAGTTTCTTGAGGTGTTTCTTTATGTGTTAGTCAAACTTCTTGAATTATTGAAGAACATTTCCATAGAACTTGTGGATGTAATAGGATGAAATGAGGTCTTAATCTTTCCAATTGTTTTTGCAATGTGACCTGGGCTTGTGGAATTCTTGTGTTGGCTGTGTCCCTGATTTGGACATAGAACGCTGGCTTTGTGCCTGGTACATTGCCACTTGATTGCGCCTGGAGATCGGGAAAGTATGGGTACATTTCATCCGGGACTGGGCGCTGGTTGTGGAACCAGGAGTCAGTGTGCAGATTACAAATGGTCCAAGCTAGGTAGGGTCAGGTGGATTCAACAAAGTGGGTCAGGGCACTAAATGCTCTGAACAGGCTGGGCCTGAAGTACGGATCTGGTACAAACAACCTCTAGGCAACCTGAATTGAGAGAATGATACAGGAGATAATATGAAGGTTAGCCGTGTCTCTTTAACATGTGGACAAGCTAGAGGGATCGTAGAGGGGAGGCATACAAAATCTTGTTAGTCCCAAAGAAAAGGAGAGAGGCCAGGAGGAAGTAAAAAACCATGGATGACAAGGGGTGGGGAGCTATGTTGGAGAGCACGGGAAAGCTACTAGTGTCTTGGCACAAGGTTGGCATGCTAAAGGTTGGTAATGTTTATTTTCTGAGGGTAATAAGACCTTAGTTTTGGAAGAAAAAATTGAAACTACCTCCCCCAAATGAAATTAGATACTAAAAAGGAAAAACCAAATATGATAATATGAAGGGAAAGGCAAATTAGATAACTATTACTATAACAAGTCAAACAAAAAATTTTGAGACAGAACTCCATCGACCTAAGAGGGTGCAGGAGCAAGAAGAGTGGATGTGGGTTGTATGGTTTTCTTGTTTATTCAGAAAGGTTGGATGCCAAAGGGACATCAGAGCATTTATTAGCAAGAGATTCATTTTCCCCAAGACAATGTCTGGTTGGCTAAGTAAAAAAGATGTTGGACAGCATGTCCTTCTAAGATACGGGAAGAAAGCCGAAAGGAGCCTGCTCTCCAGGACAGGTAGCTTGGAATAAAAGGAAGAAGAAAAATGAATAAAAGGAGAGACATGTGCAATCCCAACTTCAGTTCTGGTAGTATTAGTAAATGTGGGCTTCTCTCCATTTCTCTTGATGGCGTTTCAGAAGATAGATAATAAAGGCATTGCTTCCCTTTCATCATTTTACACTGCTGGCTGGTCTCTTGGATGGTGGTTCCACTCTGTATACTGTGTTTAACACCTTTCTGAATATTTAATCACTGTAAGTCACAGATAAACTACACATTAGGTAAAGAAGGCTCAATGGTGAACTTAAAGCTACAGAAGATCTCTGTAGCCTGAAGGTCTTCTGGCTATGGAACTGCTTGGCAGGATCACTCCACTTCATCACTCCCACACAGCTTCTCATCTGTACTCCCCACCAATTCAGACCTCAAAAGGAAAGCATACCAAGGTGCTTTCAATCCATAATAGCTTGTCAAAGACTCTAATATCAAATGTATTAATTATTCTTTCATTTGCCTGATATTTATTGTGCTCATTTGAGTCCACATAGTACTTTAATGATGATTTGACAGTGGGTTATGGTTGGAATTTATTATTTTCTGTGAACTCAGGTGGTAAAAAGACAAACGTAAAGGAATCTCAACACAGAACAAAACTAGAATCCATAGCTAGGTAAAAAAAAGTTTCTAAAATCTACCCAGAAGATGTAAACTAAGGAAACAAAAACAAAAACAAAAAAACCAAAAAGCCAGAAATCAAATGTCGGACACAAGTGGTAGCTACTGAAAACTGGGAGTTTTACAGCTGAACTTAATCATTGTGTGCCAGTATCCAAAAGCCTAGAGAGAATTTGCATTCGGAGAAACTTGGAAGGCACAGTTAACAATAAATCAGTATCCCAGATGCACACTAAAGTTTAATATTTTCATCTGGCTAAAGACAACTTCTTCAAACAAACGTGACATAGCAGCACCTAGATTGTGTTTTCCAATCTCCTCTTAAGCTAGTGTGTTTAGCAACCAGGGTCAATATAGAAAATACAGAAGATGAAATTAGAGCATATTCTCCTGCTACTGCATAAGAAAGTCCCTTCAGAACAGATCAATGGAGACAAACTACAAGGAGATAGGAAAAAACATAAAGACTCTTACATGGTCAAAAGGAAAAAATATGATTAGTAAAACTGATAACATAGTAGTGGACATCAATGCAAAGTGTGCCATAGAGATACAAATACACAGTTGGATAAATAGGGATTCAAAATATATCTCCCATATAAACTGCCAAATATCTTAATGCACTGCCTCACTTTCATGTAATAATGTCTGCAGTATGTTTTCTATTTATTAAATGTTTACTTACTTTTCCTATTGTTTCTGTTATATATGATATCATAGTTCATAAAATGGTTATTATTTTAAAATAGGCATCTAGGAGTCATGGATGAAAGTCAATGTTAAACATTATATAAACCCATTTATTTAAGTGGATCTGTCAATAGAAGAGAAAAGCAGCAGTAGGCTTTGAGAGATGGCTCAGTGGGCAAAGTGCCAGAGTTAAGATTCCAGGGACTGACAATAAAAGTTAGGCATGGTGGCATAGTTCTGTAGTCCTAGTGTTCCTGAGGAGAATTCAGGAGGATCCTCGTGCCTCAGCAGCCATTCTGTCTAGCCCTATCTGTTGAGTTCCAGGTTCAATGATAGACCCTGTCTCAGCAAATAAGATGCAGAGTGACAGCAAGACATCAGATGTCATCTTTTCACCTCTACACACACACACACACACACACACACACGCTGACACAGACACATAGGCGTGCATGTGCAAGAAAAAGACTGGAATAATGTAGTGAAGCAAAAATGCTACGGCATACCAATACCATGAGAATTTGGTGCATAAGATTGGGAACAAGGAAATATGAAATAATCAGGGTAGATGAGCATCTCTGTGAAATAATACTAGAGGCCAACAACTTAGAGAAGGAGGGGAGAGTTATTTTGTCTATAGTAGAAGTTTTGGTCCATGGTCACCTGAGTGTATGACATTTGTACTTTTGGCAAGGAGGCAGAATATCATGGTGGGAGGTATGTGGTAGAAAATGGCAGCTCACATCATAATGTCTGATGCTGCAAAGAGAAAACGGGGATGGAGGGAGGGGGAACAAAAGGGGAGGGGAGAGAGGTGGGGAACACCCATACCATATGTGCCAGAGGTCCCAGTTTCTCCATTGTCTTTTAATTTCCTTTTACAGGGCCTCATGTCTTAAATGGTCCACCACTTCCCTATATAGCACCTTCAGCAGGTGATTAAGCCTGCAATACGTGACCTTTGGGGAACATTTAAGACCTAGCTTATAAAATTCAGCAGGGAATTAAATTTGGGGAAACAGTTATGATTTTTTTCTTCTGTAGTCCCATTATGCTTTGTAAAATAGAAGAAACATTGAGGTTGGAAACTTCTTCTAATAGCACAGAAGCATTTCAAACTAAACTTCATTAATCTTACCAGCAGTATCCCAATCAGAGGGCAAGCTCTGTTCTGTACAGCTGCTACTTTGAGACTCAGGTTGATGAACTTTTTCTGACCATGTGGTGAAGCCCAAATGGACTCCAGACTTTCATGGATTCTGAAGTCTGAATACTAGGCAACTGCTTAGGCTGCGACACCTGAAGCATCTTCACAAGTAATAAAAACTGCTTTTATCTAAATTCTGCCCTGTGCAAGTATGATCCCTACATTTTTTCTAATGAGCCCTGCATGGTGGGAGGGGTTAAATGAATTAGTCCCTGGCTGAGTCTGCAAGCTCTCTGGAAATATGCACCTGACCTCAGAGCTTTCCCCAAGGCTCTTTTTAACACAAACTTCCAAACTCAGAAAATCACAGCTATGTTTTCCACCATAACGTTACCCAGAATCCCTTGATGCCTTTGAGATAAAAGGCAAGTTTATGAGTATATCATGGAGGCCCTTTGCAGTCTAGAATGCATCCAGACTTGCCTTCATAGCTTTTCACAGAAATCCAGAGTTTTGGTCCCACACTCTTTCACATTTGGTACTTATACCATACTGTTCTCACTGCCCAAAGTAGACTCCACTCCTGCCTTGATTCTTTCAGATTTCATGGTTGATGTTCACCTGGTTCTGCAACATTTGTGACAAGGCAGAATATAAAGCTTCTTTTACCATTCCAAACTCTTCTCAGAAATGTCTAGCTCCTTATGAAAATGACCTACCATTCTGGTTTGAAAGAGACTGAGTGGTTCCCCAGAACTCAGAATTTCAGGAGTAAAACAGGGAGAATTTTGAGTAAACCTGTTCAGCTAAGTCAGCACACTCTGTGCCTCTCCTCTAAGTCTCTTATGCTTTTTTATTTTTGTCATTCTGAATTCCATCCTGCACTGCACATACTCATAGATTCCCTGGTAGAGCATAAACTCCGAAGACAGTGGCCTTGCTTCATTTATTTTTGTAGCCCTAGGCAGGGATCCTAAGATACTTATTATGTTTCATTATTTTTTGTTTGGTTTGGTTTTTTAAATACCAATGTTCAGGTCTCCAGCCCCCAGAGATTCTTATTTAATTGATCCAAGGTGAGGCCCGGGCATGGGTTATTTTTTGAAGCTTAACCAAGTGATTCTAATGTGCAGTCAAGGTTGTGAACACCTGCTCGAGGGTAATGATTCTCAGCTGGGAGTAGTGTGAGCATCAGATCCACACACATCACCCTAGGCCCAACTACCCACAGAGTCCAATTTAATTCATCTGGAATGGCGTCTGGGCAGCTGTATCATTAAGCATCAGGTGAGTCTAATTCATAGCTATAGTTAACCACAGCTTAAATTTATGTGTAGAAAACCTAACTGAATTCCAAGGTATATGCTGCTATTAACTCTTGACAGCACTGGAAATATGAATACACATTGATCAGGGAAAAATGTGATGCTGAAATAAATCAATATTCTCAACATACAGAAGTTAGCTCTCCCTCAAACACTCTTGTATGTTTGTCCCTCCATGTCAACATTAACAAAGTATACCCCTGGCTGCTTTTAGATGTCCATGGGTTGCTCAGGTCATCTTAAAGCCCTGTGACCATTCTCTGTCACTTCCTTATATCCATGACTTCCTTCTTCCTTCCTTGCCAGCATGGAGTGGTTGGTGCAGCAGAGCTATGCCATCTTCCCAGCCTTGCCCACTCTCATCTGGCTACTCTGTGATCAATGTACTATAGACTTAGGACTCTATCCTCCTCCTTAAATGCTCTAGCTGACTCCTCAGCTT
The DNA here is from genome assembly GCA_019843965.1 of Rhynchomys soricoides. NCBI lineage: Eukaryota > Metazoa > Chordata > Mammalia > Rodentia > Muridae > Rhynchomys > Rhynchomys soricoides. The sequence continues at coordinate 7,457,540 of JADRCH010000175.1, forward strand.
TTTGTTTGGTCTAAAAGGACTCATTGAGAGATTTTTAAGCACTTTGGTTCTTCTCTCAGGTCACCGAATGTTACTTCTTCTTCTTCACTCCTAACTTGACCATGTCTGCTTCCTCTCCCTCTGCCATCACACCCCCTTTCTTGTTTCATGACAATGGTTGTATTCTGAAATGATCCTGTTCCTTTATTTGTTCCTGATGGTGTGTGTCACTCCCGCCTATTTTACACCTATTTTACATTCTTTTGAATGTAAAATTCAAAAGAAAACGTGCATACTGTTTCTTGCTGTACCACAAGAATCTTTAATAGTACTTAGCTGACAATACTTACAAAAATAAAATTATTTTTAAATCGTGTGTGTGTGCTTATTCAAGGCATGGCCATCATTCTCCCAATCTCTTCTCATGAGTTTTACCTACCGAACACTTTGCTTAGTGTTAAACTCTGTCAAACTATGAAATTCTGAAACCAGCCACTCCCTTCTTATTGCAAAAAAAGTAGCAGAAGACAAAATAAAGATGCTGAACACATGAGTTGTTAACAGTTACTGTGTTCATAAGACAATAGTTTTGAGAAAACAGAGTGAATCTAATTATTTTAGTTCATGTGAAATTCTTGCCATCTATTTTTTCCTTGATGTCCAATCCAATGCAAGAAGAGAAAGGGCTGTGCTATTGAGAGAAAAGCTAAACTGCCTATCCATCAGCAAAGAAACATAAAAGCTGTTAAGAGGAATGTCCACGGGGTCATTTAAGGCAAGGCAAATAGTCCTTCATACCCCAGTAGCCCCTACATAATAGCACAGTTCAATAATTGATATCCACAGTGATGATCTTGTATTATTAAGGAAAAATTCTTCTCTAGACTCTCTGGTCAGGTGTGTTCCACTTCTGTTAGAAGCATTTTCATTTGAAATATGTAAATCACCTTTGAGAAGAACTAAATGAGACATGATTTAGCCATTTAGAACATCTTATTAGAAACATTTACCCTGTATTCCAAAGGAATTAACTATATATGCTTGCCAACATATTTCTACTAATGACTGGGGTATTCTTTAACTGATAGGGGGGCTGTGCCATCGCTGTCCTTGGAAACCCCACTGTGCACCTTAGTGCAGGTGGCTCCATGCTAAAGATCCCTGGAACTTTTGTAGCCTGAGAAGCAGTCTGACTTCAATAACCCTGATTTTCCACTGGGAAGAGAATGGCCCATCATTGCCCTCTTGGATACCCTTTAAGCTTGTGCACTTGCCAGATAAGCTAAAGGGATAGCAATTCTCAAAGTCACTGGCATTTATTGAAAGCCAAAGAAATTAGTGAGCTCTGACATTTATAGGTCTTAAACATTGAAGAAGTTAAAAGTAGTTGGAGCAAGGTTCAAGTCTTAAATGTAATGCCATCCGACTTGCTGCTAATTCACTAATAATTACTCTGTTTATTATTTCAACAGCTAGATTTACAGTTCCACTCCAGCCCTAACTTTAACAACATAGGCTCTCACCTTCCAAACTTTTCAATTTCACAGTGACCTGAATTGCCTCTGATGGGCATTCCTTAATGGTCTATAAGAATGAGTCCTTATTGTATGTCAGAGTTTGTTATGATTACTTTGCCTATGTTAATTCACTTAGTCTCCCAATAAACTGACAAGGTAGAAAGTGAGATGAAATTCATTTTACAAGGAAAATACAAAGCCTTTTAGTAATTTAGTCAACGATACAGAGTTAGTCATTGGTGTAGCCATGGTGGATAACCAGAGCCTGTGCCATTAATTGACTGTTCAGCATTCTGGTCTTCTGATTTTAAAAGTTTCAATGGAGGCAAGGACTATACACTATGCTAATTATGTGTCACCAAGCTTCCTCTTGTCTTTTTGATCTCTTTCACTATTGTAGAATGCATGCCCCTTATTGACCATAGTATTCTGTGGATAACAGCCCTGACTCTCAAGTCTGTGTAAAGCAGCTATATAGAAGATGCTCAGTGTCACTGTGGTATTTGAACAGCTTAGGTGGTCTGCTCAACAAAAGCTTTCACTAAAGATCTTATTGTAAATACAGTCAAAGCTACTGGGTAGTTTGTGTTTGGAGACATTTTATTTTTACTTTCCTCGGACATACTTGGTCGTGATTTTAATTAATAGTATTAACTTAGAGCTTAGTTTCTTTTAAACTGTAGAGAATGAATAGTTGGTATAGCATGGTGTATCTATAGATATATGTACAGATAGCTACATTCATGGATATCATATATTTTGTTATTCATGTGCAGGATCTAGATGTGTGTTCATTAACCAACATAGTTATTCACTTACCCTGTCCAAGAAAGCTGTAAAAGATAACTTTGGAAAAGATGTAACTGAGAAAGAAGTTAGGAATAGCTTAGCTGTCTGGATCAAAGTAAATAAAACCCATCAAGCAAGCTGGAATCTAAACAACAGAAAGTGTCCGATGAAGCCCGCAGGTTCTTGCCTTGAAAGAAGCCATTTTTCAGACAGGTCTGAGCCTGGACTCTGATGCTGTAGCAGATAGGCGCAGCCTCTTTTCACTTCTTCTGAGAGAGATGCAAGGCTCAGTGGGTACAGGTGAATGAGAAAACTCTTTTGGCTTTTCAGTGAATACAGAATAAATGTCACTTTCTTTGGAAATGACCTTTCTGCTATTCTCCTCTTTGTATATAAAGTGGCTGTGTGAAAGAATCCAGGCCTAGGAATTTCATTTCTGAAGCTCCAGCAGATTCATCCCATAGACATTTTCAAGATGGATGGGCTGAAATGTATCAGCAGCAGAGATGAGAGTTGATTTCTTCAGTGATCTGGAAAGAGTCAACACCATTAGGTTCTCATCCAGTGCAATTCAGTGAAGGCTTGGGAGTGTTATCAGATGAATGGTTGATATACATGTTAGTGTAATTCTTAAGAGAGAGATTGTGGAGAACTGAGTTCCCCTAGGAACATTGATCAAAAATACCCACCGCTCTATAAAATTTACTGATTCAAATAAACTTGAAGTTTTAGGGCTGGGCATCCCCATGCTAATGTTGATTCAAGCAATTGTCTATATTATTGAGAGAATTGCCAGGAAAAGGAAAAATAAAACAAAACAAACAAAAACCACCCAGAGCTGACACACCAGTCTTAAATGGCAGGCTTTTGTAAGAGGGGAATAGTGTAGCTGGTCCAAGCTAAGAATTGTTGCAAATGGGTTGCTTGCTTCCTAGACTAATAAAGCAATGCCAAAAGCAATCAAGCTCCTAAAAAATCTCAGCTGTCCTGCAAATGGATGATCATTATTATAGTAAATCACTGTGCGCCTAAGAACAAATGCAGTTTGCAGTTCAGGGTAATTCAGTGGCTGGGTTTCATCACCAGCTCTCCATAGCACTGTCATCTGTCACAGGAGAACACCAGGTAATTTCACTTTGAAGACCTAACAGTGGTCTAATTAAACAACAACTGTAATTTCCTCCCTCTCCTGCTCCCTACCCTTCATGGCTAGCCACCTTCATCAGAGAATGATTACTGGATTTGAATGTCAGCTTAGGAGAGGTATTCTTCCAGAATTCTGGCTAAAAGTCCCACATTGTTTCTATTAGGTGTTACACGAAAACACTTTTTCAGTTGTACGTGGAAAAACAAAACAAAATATGGTCCATATGTAGTGGACTCTAAACTTACTGAGAGCAGTGACTGAATCTGTTCGCAAAAGTGAAGGCCTATAGTCCTAGCCTGATGTCCAGTACACACCACTAAAATTATTGAGTACAGAGAAGAATCAATGCCATTAATCTAAAATCCATTAAGACAGACATAGTGTTAACTCTACAGGTCTCGAGCTTGGGTTTTAATCTGTACATTTTCTATGATGAAAATCCAGTTATTAGTTATTTATTCATGACTAATACATTGACAGTTTACAAGTATGGCTTGTGAAGGATAAGCTATGTTCCATTGCTCTATTTTAAATGCAGTATTGATATACAAATAATTATTATGCTAATTTCACAGCATCTTGATCTACTCATTAGCACAGATACAAAGAATCAGCATGGTGTAGTGGAAAAGCATTAAAAGGGTAATTAGGAGCCCTGGGCTCTGATCCCAGATCCACCACTCATTAGCAATGTCACCTTGGCCAAGTCATGTAACCCCTCTGAGTTTGCTTCTTCACCTGTAAAGTGAAGAATTTGAACTAGGGTGCCCCGAGTGCCCAGTAACATCCTTTGACTCTATGATCTTGGCCAACAACCGAGTGGCAGTCACTCTCTCATCACCCTCTCTCTTTGTTCCTTTGCACAGTTCTCTCTCCTATCACACAACTGGGTTTTGCCACCTGTTATCTTCCTGAGTCTGAGATACCTTCTCCCTCCACCATTGACTGCACTTGCCTGACAGTAATAAACTTCTCAGTTCTTTTCTGGAGACTATTTGTTTTTATTCCTGAAACACCCCCCCTCCCCAAGTCCTTTTTTCCTTTCTTTCTTTCTTTCGTTTTTTTTTTTTTTTTTGCCTCTTCTTCTGTGTATCTTGCCCTATCAGGAGTATTTGTGTTAATCAATGTCTATGACAAATAGAGGCTTTTCTGATGATGGTTGAACAAGATTCAATGTAACACTATGCCCATTTATCAGAAAAACAGTAGGTTCTCTCCTTGAACCTAGGACATTTTTATTTTTAACCAGAGATACTTTGTCCAGCAATGGTTTTCATCTTATGGAGTGGGACTTAAACCCAGTCTGAAGTGATTGGGTTCTTCCATGACCTTCATGTTACAACCACACCAATAGTCATGCCGTGGCAGGCTAGACATTATTTTAACTCACAGGGTTCACAGCTGAATATGAATGATGATTGCCTTTCTCCTTCAGTAGCATGCATAGCATTTTCCAGCACTATGGAAGCTAGCAAATAGGGATGAAGCTTTTAGGTAAATGCTCAACCTTAAATTAGATAGTTCTATAACCTTCTTTCCTGCCAAGACACAGAAATAATTGCAAGAAAGGTAAGAGAAAGACAATAAGAGATAAAGGCAGTAGATAAATACAATGAAAGAGTACTCTCCAGACACAAATGGGCAGCGGGACATTAAAATACACAGCAATCGTAACAGCATGCATAAGCCCCACACAAGCTCAATCCAGACCAAATCTCAGCGTGGAAAGGGGAGGTAGACACGAAGTGTCTCTCATAACCAAGGATATATTGCCAAATGGTAGCTGCTTGCTTGGGGAGAGACAGTATCCTTTAAAAATGTTGCCCTGGTAAATTGTGATCTAGAAGAAGGCCACCCATTTAAGACTGTGTTGACTGTACAAATTAGACTTCATAGATGAAGAAAACACACAGGATCCAAAATATAATGTGTAGGAAGGGAGGTAGATCTTCCAGAAGTTGGGAGGCTTGTTGGGAGTGGTATTTATGATAATTATGATAAAATAAACTGTATGAAACTCCCAAAGAACTAAAAAATAATAACCTTTGAGAAATACATAATTTATACAATGAAATATGGTGGTATATAACCTACTCCTGGTTCCATCCTCCAACTTTCTCTGTATTCTATACATCACTTTACCTTTCTGTGTATCTTTTTTTTTGACAACTCACTAAGTCCAATTTGTGATTCCAACACATGCACGGTTGTGGGGCATTAATAATGCATGAATGGGGGCCCTAATACATACAACAGTGTGGGCCCAAATACATGTATGAGTGAGGGCCACCACGTGGAACAAAGGAGATTTACCCATGACCACATCCTCAACAAGAACAATTCTCCCTCTAACCACTACCATCAATTGCCAATGGCTCCTTAGTAAAGATGGGGACTGGAGGTCCTATTTTCCATCTGTGAAGGTATTTCGACTGGCTCTCTTGACTGTAGGTCTTGTGTGGGTAGCTGTTGTGAGTTCATGAACACAATAACCAGGTGATACCCTGAAGACAGTAATTCATAACACTACTCCCATCTTTTAGCTCTTGCATTTATTCATCCTCTTCTATCCTGTTCCCTGAGCCTGGGTCAGGTACTGTAGATATGTTGATAAAGAAAGATGTCCCTTTTAAGAATGTCTAAGAACTTACTCTCTTCTTAGCAGTTCAGCCAGTCATGTATGTTTCTCTTCATTGATTGCAGCTTGTAGCAAACAGAAGCTTCTTTAAGCAAGGCAGAGTATAGCATAGGTACTAGTCCAGAGCCTGAGTCAGGAACAACTATTGAATCTAATCCAGCTTATGTTTTCTTTGACTTCGCAAGTAAAGTTCTACAATAATATTGACCCTCTCCTTTCTAGTATGCATTATTACTTAATATTTCACTGAGCATTGCCACCACAAGATTGTCTCTTATGTATATAGAGGTACTATATGCTTTTTCTTACTGTTGACACCTCCATTGTTATGATCCTCACAGGTACATGCTCAATAACCAATAGAGGAATAGACATCTGAGAGAGGGATTTATTAGATCATACAATACCAACATCATTGCTTCAATCAATGAATCAATCAAATAAATCAGGGTTCACCCATGTTTATCAGACTTTCATATATGAAGCTTAAAGGATAAGTTTCACTTGTTTGAAATCCTACTTTATTTCTTACTTTGGACTATTTACACATAATTTGAACTAAAATTATATTTTAGCACTAGTCTCCTTGTCTCAATTGAATTGACATAAATTGTAAGCAAGATTTAAGAAATAATGCATTTTTAGGAAATCATTTGAGTCCAAAGGTCCCATGGATACTTCCAATATGAATTTGAAACTAAGTATTTTTCTATAAGTGCTATTATTACATTCTTTGACTATGTACAGAATTATCTTTAGGTTTTCCTATCATTGTTCTCGTTTGTGTGTGTGAAAGAACTTTTATTAAACTCACTTAATGTTAGGTTGTTCTTTGGAGTTTTATCCAGTATTTCCTGTGCTTTGTAAGCCTGTTATGTTCTCAAGCAGTTGCTCTTACTCGTTTTCTCTGATTTTTAAACCTTTCCAGTGGTAATGATTTTCTATTATGAAGCACAGAAATTTCACATTTGCCGAAGTTCACTGTATGAATATATTTCATGCTATTAACTCTAGTCTCAAATCATATGCAACTAAGCACAGGTGTCCCTGTCATCTTTGTCTTCCTCCACTTTCTGTTTCCAGAGGAAAGAAGATTGTAACATACAGTAAGTATATCACTGAAAAAAATATTACCTGTCTCTCCTTGGCTGATTGTTCTGGACTTGAAAGATGACATTAAGTGACATGTAACAGTCATGTGTTATGAGTCACAATTTAGACTTTCAATGGAGAAAAATGATTTATCAGATGGCAATATTATCATCAGAAGTGTGGCTAAAGAGATCAAGATAATAAATCCAATCCCTTGGTTTAGCATGTGAATCCTGACTATGGATTTGAAGTCTGCCTTTGTGCATTTTCCTACAGAATAGCAGTCCCACTCAGCATCATTAGAAAATCAGTAATTTGTATAAATATCCAAGAAGCCATTCCCTTATAATTCTTTAATTTTTATAAAACTCAAGAAGTTGGCAACATGGACTTCGTATTCAAAATCTCTCTACTTGAATTTGTGGACTCATGATTGTCAAATTTATGGGCTAGCCCAATAAAGGCTACAGCCATTCTGGAAAGATTTATTCATTTTTCTTTTAAAAACATGAACTTCATAGTTTGGTACATTAATATCTTTTATGCATCACTCTTCTCCAAGATTTCGGTACCTCATTAGTAAACATATTAATGTGCAAGTTGCTAGAGAGCATACCTATCATTTGGCTTTTCTCTGAAAAAATAAATGGTCCCAAAGATATGAAATAGATTCTCTGTGGGTGGGTTTTCTTCTCTGGGTCTCATGACATATGCATTCATTAAATACTCAACTGGGGTTGGCTGACCCATGATAGTCCCATTTGCTCACATGATTTACTAGATTTGAGAGGCTCCAACAGGAATTGGTAAGGAAGGTGGTTTTGGAACATACTATGATTTTATTTAAAATTATATTCAGAATATTTCCATGTCCACTATTGAACAGGACTGAATAGTTCTGACAGCTCTTATAGCTCTCAAAAAATTACACTATCGAATCTCACCTTTTACTAAGAATATTCTTTTTGTCTTTATTTTAAGATGTCTTCCATAAGGGAAAAATGTTCTGTTTTATATCCAGTGAAGAGAGACAAAAGCTTCTGTATGTATCACATTCTGAAAGCAAATTACATAGACAGTCTTGGATTCAAGGAGTGAGGCAGAGTCCACTACTCAGTGACAGAAGCAGTATCAATGTATTGCAAAGTAATATGTACTCAAAGGAATCAAGAATACATAGCTATTTTTGTAATCTATTAAGACATGTTTAATGGTATAATTAAACTGCTCATTTCTTTATGTGGCAAAACAAAGTTTTAAGTTAGCAGATCATATGGGGTTTTTGGTCTATGGTTTCTCTGTGTTCCCTGATTTCTGTCTCAAGGCCTCTCTCTGCTTGCTCTAAATAGCAAAATGTGAGGATTCCAACCCAGGGTCTGGATAAATAGCAGGAATTCCACCATGAAGGTTTTCTCATGTTTGAGTAAAGGAAGCAAATGATTGGTATATTTTTATCTTCTGCCTTCATGTCCAGCATCCAGCTATTATGATGCTGTAGAATGGAAGAGGAGGAGAGGCAACACTTGGGAAAGAGAAGAAAACACAGTGTTAGTGAGCTTTTTGCAGAGAGCAATGGATAACAGTTCCCGGGAACTGGTTAACTTCTGAGTCATTATGGGATTGATCTTTGAGTTGCCTTCAATCAAGGCAGCTAGCTTCCTCTCAGCATGATTAGAATGTTGATTATCAGCAGTCCATCTCATGGTGATTATCTCATTTGGAATGATGTGACTTTGTTTTGTTTCAAGGCTCTATTAACTCATGTGGAAAGTTATCCATCCGATGTGGCACTCAGATGCAGAGAGCATTTAGAAAATTTTAGGAATAGGGATTTATTAAAGAGTCTCTTTTATTCCTGAATAACAAGACAGAACAAAGTATAAAGTGATAATAAGAGGCTGTTCATTTTATGCTGAGAATTATTTGAGGAGCTAGTCACTTACCAACAGGCCTGATATCTTGAGTTTGACCTTTGTAATTCACAAACCAGAAGAAAAATCTGGTCTACTAGAAGTTGTTCTCTGACCTCCATAGGTGCGCCATAACACATGTCCATACATACATACACCCAAACCCATGAAATGAAAAAACTAAAATATAATATTTTTTTTAATTATTTGGACATTTCTTTGGATTAGAGCATGCAAAACACCTTGGTAAAATTTAAAATACCTTCTTCTTTCTTATCTTCTTAAAATTTTAGCACAGTGCTTTGTGAGCGTTGTGGTTTTTGAATTCACATTTGACAACCATTTCAAATTCTCTGGGACAGTTTAAGATCGAATTGGAGGCTTACCTTACAAGAATATGTTGTTTGCAGTAATAATATCATCAAGCCCTGAATGGGCCATTAGAAGTGTTTGTAGGTCAAACATGAAAAAGTCATCTTATCGTCATTTTTGCTGTTTTGTGTTTAGACTGCTTCTTCTTTCAGTTGTTAGGAATCTTTCTGGTTTATTATTATTATTATTATTATTACTACTATTATTAACTATTATTATTATTTGTTTTGTGCAAAATCAACCTGCAGTAGCAAATTCCTGTCAATATAGAAAAAAGACATTTAAGAACCATTCAAATCAAATTTATACTTTAGTCATTTGATTTCCCTCAAATGGAGAAGAAAAAAAAATTAAGAGACTTCTCAGTGGTTCATAATTCACTTTAAGTAGGGGTTCAAGACAACCATTCTCCCAGGGCTAGAAAAAGAGAAAAAAGTCTCTTTATGCATGGAAAAGCCACAGGGGAGAGACAATGCAGGGCAGAGGTGAAATAGCAGTAGTGGACAGAAGTATTCTCCTTCTGCCTTTAAAGCCAGGATCCTCCATTGAAGAATAAATACCTAATGGACCTGGAAACAGTGACACCATCCTCAGCACTCACAGACAGCCATGCCTGCACTCAGCAAAGGAGGACTCCTTCTAGTCACATGATGGTTGTTTGGGGAAAATGGATATTCAAGGGAAGAGAACCAGGTAGTGAGTTGGGGAAGAGATAGTACAATCTTCTCTATGGTGATACCAAACAAACCTCTATACACAGCACTGTTTTCAAAACTTCCCTATTTTAAAGGCTGCTAAATTTGGATCCTGTTAGAGGTTCTTTCTCCTAGCAGTTCCCATGATTCCTATGAAAATTATTGACATGTAAAAGTCAGAGAACTAAGTGGGAGACTGGATGATGCAACAGCTGACAACTCAACTTTGTTTTGTAGAAGGATATTTTTATCCAAGTTTATTTTGGACACAAAGTCCCCTCTTCCATTTCCACTCAGCAGGACAGGAGTCGATCTGCTTTCACGCTGGACATCTCCTTTTTTCAAGGATTCTGGCTTGAGTTGAGATCTCAGTTTGGTCACTTCCTCATTTGTGATGACAACTGAAACTGCCTTCTCTATAGACTGTTTTGCTATCAGAAATAGTATTGTTATTTGCTGATTACCTGGTAATATATTCTTATTTATTAGAGTTATGCCTGGTAGTGGATAAAAATAAATTACCATGGATGCATAGACTTGATGCTAATGGGCACTGTATTGTGTGAAGGTACATAGTGAAGAAAAAGAATCCCAAATAGGTAACAGGGATACTGATATTGGAATTTTGTGGAGAACCAGCCAATCATGGGGGCTAGGAAATTAAAAAAAGAAAGGAAGGAAGAAAGGAAGAAAGGAAGGAAGGAAGGAAGGAAGAAAAAAAGAAAGAAAGAAAGAAAGAAAGAAAGAAAGCTAATTTGAATGAAAAAGTTGGAAAGTGGCAGGGAATACAGGATTAAGAGTCCTGAAGCTCTGCAGCTGGAGAGCTGGAGTGCAGGTTAGGTGCTTTAGAGTGTGTGTGTGTGTGTGTGAGTGTTCCCAGAAATAAGACTCAGACTCAAAACACATTTACAAATATCTTGGCCATATAGCCAGGCTCTTATCTCACTAGAATCATAACTTAAGATAGCCCGTTTATTTTAATCTACATTCTGCCACATGGCTAGTTACCTGTGCTCAGGTACCATTCATCTGTTTCCACATATCTTTCTGAGCAAATCCCCTGCCTGGCTCCCTTCCAGAATCCTTTCTGCCTCCTGGACGTTCTACCTTCTATTTTCTGCCTAAGCCATAGGCCATAGACTTATAAATTAACAAGTGCTGCATCCATACAATACACAAGAGTTAGGGATGCCTTATGAACTGTCCAACATGGGTGCTTGGAACTGAACTTGGGACCTCAGAGAGAGCAGTGTATAATCATAAGAACTGAGCCATTTTTCCAGCCTCCTATATATTTTTTAAATGAATACAGCAAATATCTGAATTACATTTTTACACTTTTCTGCTACTAAGGATATTTTGTACTTTTCTCTTTTAATCATTCCTATCAACATCTATTTTACAATGCAACTTTATCAAGCTGAGATATTAGTCCCTATGACTCCAGTAGAAAAATGTTTCTAAACCTGTGTATAGGTGCTGCTATAATTTGAATGTTGAATATCTCCTGGAAGACATGGTACCATTAGGAGGAGTTGGGCTAGATAAGAAGTTTAAGATGCTCATTGGGGGGGGGGGAGGGAGTGGGTCTCCAGATCCTTCCTATTATTCTCTTGCTTGCTTCCATTTTTGCTAACCCCTCACTTTCATCATGACATGCAGCCTACATAAGGCCCAAAATCAGAGTGCCAAACCATGAATTAGATAGATTCTTGAAAACTGTGAGTCAAAATAAGCCTTTTCTCTCTATAAGTTGATTCTCCATTTTTTTGATACTTTATTTACATCTCGAATGTTTTCCCCTTTCCAGGTCTCCTCTTTAGAATCCCCTATCCAAAGTCCCTTTCCCCCTGACTCTACAAGGGTATTGAGGGTGCTCCCCCACCCACCCACCCACTCCGGTCTTCCCTCCCTAGCATTCCCCTACACTGGGGCATCTAACACTCTCAGGCCCAAGGGTCTCTCTTCCCACTGATGGCCAACAAGGCCCTCCAATGCCACATATGTGGCCAGCACCATGGGTTCCTCCATGTGTATTCTTTAGTTGGTGGTCCAGTCTCTGGGAGCACGAGGAGGGGCGTCAATCCAGTTGACACTGTTACTCCCTCCATGGGGCTGCAAACCCCCTAAGCTCCTTCAGTACCTTCTCCAACTCCTCCGTCTGGGACCCCATGCTCAGGTATTTGGTAAAGTAATAAAATGCTTTCATGCCATTGGCATGGAATTAATCTCAACTCTTTCTGATATAGTTAGGAAATATTTTCTTCCAAACTTCTTCAAAAAGACCTGGGCATAGAAGTTCCTTTTGTACTACTTAGATATGGTAATTGTCATGTGCAATAGAAACCATTTTAAAGGTACATGTTCAATTGTGTTTCTCAAGGAACTGAGCTTCCCAATACTTCAGTTAGTCTAGTTTGAGTAATTGCTTGCACTTGAAAGCAACAAGACTGCACAATCTATGCACAAAGCTCTTATTTCTGGATAGTATTTAAACATTGTAATTTTTCACTAAGTCAGTCTTCCCTCCCATCAGTGATAATCAGTCCTATTTAGCTGTAGAACTCTGTGGAGAAGAACTTAAGGGCTTAAACTTAGAAGACCCAAACTGCTGTATAAGACCCAGTATGGTTTGTTTGATTTTGTTGTTGTTGTGTTTGGTTTTTTGATTGTTTTTTTTTTTCCTTTCAAACTGTGTGTAATCATTTTTCTTTTTCTCTTCAACCTAAATTTTCTAGCTCAACTTTGGAAAGTGCCCTCCAGTTTTATATCACTCTTAGAAAAATAACTGACAATAATATTTTTTTTCTGGATTCATTAGGAGATCTCTGTTCCTTCTGCCCACCCCCAACCCCCCCCAAAAAACCACTTTGCACCAACTATGCCTATGCTGTTTGCTTCAGAGGTTTGGCTGAAATTCTGTTAACTGCATGAAATGTGTATAAGTATGGCTTTTGCTGCCATTAACCCAAAGCAACCCTCTCTCTCTGACACTACTCACTTCCCATTTCCTCAGAGAGTGTGAATCTGTTCAGCAACACCTGCTAACAGCTGAAACAGGAGAAGGACCTCCTGGGGGGATAATCCTACACAGTATTTGATCTAATGTGGCAGCCAGAAAGAAGACTTGCCATGGGGTCAAAAGCTTTGCTATTCCTGAACTGTCAGGAACCACCCCAAAAGATCCTGTGAGCCTTGGTGATGGAATAATATGGAGGTTGACATGAGGCTGGAAAAGTGGTTGCTGATTCCTTTTGATGACAGTCTGGGGGCTATTACTGCCCCTTAGAAATGTGAACTGCAGAAGAAACTTGCCTCATTTAAAACACCCCCTAGAGAAAGAAACTACAGAGTAGACTTGGGTAACTATTACTGAGTCATTCCTTGTTAAGGTTGTGATGCTAGGACCTGTTTCCAGGAATATCTCTCCATTGTGCATCTTTTACTGCCCATTTTGACAGTGGGCTCTAATCTTTGGATCCCTGTTCTCAATGTAATTTTCCAGGTGGGTAACAATAAAATCAGATTATTTGTGAAGAATGAAGCAAGGCAACCATAGGGTCCCCAGAATGCCTGATACAAGCCACTGTTAATGAATTCAGTGACTTAATGTCCCAGAGGCATTATGCAGACCTTGAGTCAGAATGGCTTCATAAAAGATTTTAACCTCTGGGTAAAGATCTCAAAAGTTTCACACAATTCAAAAATAAAAATCTCAATAAATGGTTCCAACCTAACTTAGTTTTCAAGTGGTTAAAAACAGTGGGGCTCCTATCTTCTGTCAACAAATATCCAAGACATACAAGAATTAGTCTGTCAGTCATAGTCTGCCACATTTGTCAGACAGAGTTCTCAATAGGTAAGGTCAGTAAGACAGAGCAGGACATTAAGAGTGCCAAAGTGCTTAACACAGGTGCAAGGAAAGATCAATTCATAATGAAAGCCACATTTGGAAACTCCATCTGAAGAACACAAAACTTGGTTCTGGTTTTGATGACATGAGACTTCAAACCCAATCATTATGATACTCCTGTGAACATTTCTAAGCACAAAGATAAAAAATTCTCACAACAGTTTCAAAATAAAAACTCAACATCAACCCAATGCTGGATTATTAGAATTACTAAAACTAATATGGCCAATGAGAATGCAAGCTATACTATATGCAAAGATAAGTGTGTGCCAATTGACAAGTTCGTTTAAAATGAAAACATGCATGGCCAAATTCAGAGAGAAGTTCAAACTAAACACTCTAAACATAAGCAACCTTGGAGAAAATAGAAGCAGTAAAGGCCTTTGATATTTAAAAAATATGGATAAAACTGTAGACAGTATATCATTGCATAAGCACAAGATGTTACTAAGATATAGGATGAAGAAACATCCATATAAGTTAAATGTATAAGGATGAGAAAATACGTGAGAGAAGATGAAGCTTATAGAATCTTGGCATAGATGTCATAACATTTTCAAAAAGACAAGGAGAATGAACACTTTGGAAAACACCATATGGAGCTGTTAAAGGTGTCATGCCCTCAGAGGTCAAAGGACAGCTGAGAGCCACCATCATGAAAAACACTCAGAGTAGTTCATTATGAACTTTTATGACCCTAGGACATGCCATGCTTTTGTATTGGTAGAACTGACTACTGCATCAATGACCATGCCACCCAAAGTAATTTATAGAGTTAGTCCAATGCCTACCAAAACCTAAACTAAATTCTTCAAAGAAATAGAAAAAAGAATCATTCTAATCTAAATATGGAGGTACCAAAAACCTTGTGTTGTCAAAGCAACTTTGAGCAAAGGAAACAATGCTGGAGTGATTTCTGGGATTTAAAGCTACATTACAGAGTTATAGTACTAAAATGAGCATGATACTGATAGAAAACAGATACATAAAGCCATGGAACAAAATAGAAAACCCAATCAATCATAAATATACATAATTATAGTCATCTCATATTATTTGATAATGCTACCAAAAAGAATACTGGAGAATAGACAGAATCTTTGTTAAATGGTATTGAAAAATTAAATGTCCACATGTAGAAGAATGATGGTAGACTCTTTCCCTGCACAACAGCCAAGTCCTCAATGTAAAACCTGGAATGCCAAAACTGCTAGAAGCCATGTCCTACATATTGAAGTTTAAGAAAGAACATCCTGACTAGGACCCAATTTGCCTTGCAATCAGGGCAAACAATTGACAGGTATGACCTCATAGAACTAAAAAGCTAAGGAAACAATCAATCCACTAAAGAATAAGTCCATAGATGTGACAAACTCTTTGCCACCTACACATCCAATAGAGGTTCTGTGTCTAAAATATAAAAAGGACTCAAAAAAAAAATCAAGAAATGGATCAGGCTATGAATCTGAACAGAGAGCTCTCAGAAAGAAGAAATAAAAATAGCAAAGAAATATCTTTAGCAGTGCTCAGCATCTCTAAAGAAATCCATAGCTAAACAACCTTGAGGTTTCACCTCATCCCATTCAGAATGGAACAAATTCTGGTGAGGATGTGGGCAAAGCAGAACCCTCAGTCATTGGTGGCAGAATTAGAAATTGGTCCAGCCACACTGTAAATCAGTGTGTAGAACTCTCCAAAAGTTCTGCACCAGGTCACCTATCTATATAATATCTTGGCATATGCCAAAAGCCTGAACATTCTATTCTTCAACTTCTGATTTGGCCATGTTTGTTGTTTCTCAGTACATAATAGCTAAGAAATGGGCACAACTCTAGTGCCATTTAACTGACCAGTGGATAAGAAAATGTGTTATATGTGCACATGAAGTACCATTCCATCCTAAAATGTATACATTGAGAAAGCTGATTACTTCAAATTAAGTAAAATCCGACTGGCTTTTTTTGGATCAATACTGGCTACTTACTATAAAACAACACTTTAATACCATTAATATTGGAGAAGTAGTTCCAATCTAGATTATCTATAAAATATAAAATTGTTTTCAATGACTCCAAAATACTTCATACATATAATTTCTTTATAGCAATGTGAGAGTTCATTGCAGTCACTTCAGGAAAATTCAGATTTACTTAAACTGGGAAATGAACTGGAAAAGAGAAGGATTTGATTTGAAGGTACTATTCACTTTCTCTGAGTGTCCCAGCCATTGATAAGTATCTTCTAAGAATTTGACACCACTTCAAGTGCCTGCATTCAAAATGACCCATTTATAGGTATAGAATGAAGCCTAGATACCCATCTCCTACATAAATTAAACATTATTGGTCTATGCATTCTATGCTGAGAAATCCAGATTCCAGTACAGATATAGGTTTTTCCTCCTGATCACAATATATGCAGATTCAATGTGCTTATTAAACAATTGAATGATGGGGAAATCTCTGTTACTGTGGTCTCCTGCAAAGCTGCTCTTTGTTGAAGGTTGTGTATTAGGCCTACATAAAAATCCACTAATGCCTTGTGTTCTTGTTCCAGTCCAAACTGAAATGTTCCAGAAACAATGAAGGAAAGCATGAAGATGCTGGTATATCACCCCATGTCCATAATAAAAATCAAAGACTATGAGTGAGGTGAAGAGAAGGAATCCATGAAACACAGTGTGTGTGATTGCTTTAATCATGTCCATAGTCTGGGAATCATGGAGGAGACAGTCCATCTTAACTAGTGTGAACCAAATATACCCCCCACATCCAAAGTAGCATTTTAGTCAGTTCTAGTCAGAGCCTAAGAGGAAAGCAAGTCCTCCATTTATAGACAGGTATCTTTGAATGGATTCCCCAGGAAGAACAACTTGAGATGTGGTGAAATGAAGGTAGTTGGATGGCAAAAGATCCTAGCATGCCCAGTCATGGAATGAGAGAGAAACAAAGGAAGATAGGTATTCAATGAGGAGCATTAACAACCACCTTTACTGTGAAATTCAATGTGCAGACTTATTCGGACCTCTAGTAGAAAGCTAAGCATGCATCTTGGAATCACCACAGAGAGGCTAGAATGCTGGGTCAATCCTATCCCATCAAGAAACGCCAAAACCTTACAACTTTGTACTGATTATAAGAGGGTAAGAGTCTTCAGGTATCTAGTTCTAGGTGCTTCTAGGATGCATCAGTGAAGGGATAGGGTGTAAATGTTTATTTACATTTGTTTTGAAGTACCATCAGGTGATTAAAAAACAACACAAAATATGACATCATGGAGGTGGGTTTAAGAAAACTCAAATTTAAGTTTAGCAGAGACCTATCCTTGAACTGCCAGAGAAATCCTCAGGAAAAAATGTTTTATATTCTCAGAAGGATGTGCATGGAATAGGCATGTTGTAACTGCAGGACAAAGCCATGGGATAAAATGGACCATGATGAAAAGAATGATGATGAGTAGATGCAGGAAAGGGACTACCAAGGAAACAGATAAGAGGATAACAGAAGGAATGAGATGCAGAGTCATAGTAAAGTGAGTAAGTGGAACAATTTATTGACTAGAAAATACAACCAGTGACATGGAAGAAAACAATAAGATCGAAGAGAATTTCTAAGGCAATCACAAGGAGATAAAACTTAAGAGAGAGAAGAATAAGAAGAGAGAAAGAGACTCCAACATTGTGATGAAGAGATATCAGTTTGTATCTTCAACATCACCCCTTTCCAGTCTTGTTTATCAGTGGGATTCCAACTGGCTTGCACTAGTATTATTTAACAACATAGAAAAGTAATTAACAAACTAAAAATCCCAGCAAATAAACAGTTGCTAAACACATGTCATGTGCCATCATGTTTGAGGGATTTGACATATTAATTGAGTTCTGGAGCATTTAGCATGTGACCTGGACAAAGAAAGCAAATAAAGGGCAAGTAGGAAATACAGCAGCTTAAGAACATTGCTGGGATAGGACACATATGTCCCCAAAGCAAGTGACCTGTGTCACTTCTATATATTTCTTTGATTACTGGAATGAGGGCACATATCTTAGTGAATGTGGAGGTCAGAGGACAACTTGTAAGAATTGGTTCTCTCCTTCCGTGGTGTGGATTCTAGGACCTACTCAGGTAGCCAGGCTTGGCGGCAACTTATAATTTAATTTCTTCCACTAGCAACTGAAACTTCAAAAAATAAAGAATGTCAGTAGAGGATAACTACAAATTATCATTTTTACTAAGGGGAAATGAAATATTTGGTAAGGGATCAATAATCAAGACTTAAGAACTTTCCTTTTCACTTTGTCAAACATGAGGGGTGGGTGAGATGTGTTTAATATGAGTGTGAGTTGCCTTAAATACCACAGACTCTGGGACTGGCTTATAATTAAGACCATGGCAAAGATTGTGGGTCATTACTTGAAGTTTCTGCTTCACTTAAAGTATGAAATAGTGTAAAGCGATCAAAAAGCAAAGCATCTTTTGGTAGCTTGGAAAAGTCTCCAGCTACCATTCAGCAGAACCCTCTGAGCACTTAATCACACAACAGCAAGAAAATAGTAAAATCTGCCAGTGTCTATATTGTTCTATTGCTGTGAAGAGACCCCATGACCAAAACAACTCATAAGAAAATAAAATAAATATTTAATTAAGGATGACAGCAGGCAGAGAGACATGGGACTGAGAGCTTACATCCTGATAGGCAGAGAGAGAGACAGAGAGAGAGAGAGAGAGAGAGAGAGAGAGAGAGAGAGAGAGAGAATGAGAACTGTGTGGGCTTTTGTAACTTCAAAACACTCCACCTCCAGCAAGGCCAAACCTACTCTGACAAAGAATTGTAACTCATAAACAGTTCACTCCTTGGCAACTAAGCATTTGAATATAGGAGTCTTTAGGAGCCATTCAATTTAAACCACCACAGACAACAACCTGAATGAGTTCAGAAGCAGATTTGTCGCAACATAAACATATCAATAAGAATGCAGCCTGATCAGCTCTTGGACTGAAGCCTTAGAAGACTACAATGCAAGACCTAGTAAAATTGAGTGCAGACTCCTGACAAATGGAAACTACAAGATAATAACAGTGTACTGTTAAATACAACACCCCTTCATGTTAAAAGTATTCAAGAGATCAGAAATTCAAGGCCCATACCTAAACATAGTAAAAGCAATATACAGCAAACCAACAGCCAATATCAAATTAAATAGAGAAATGCTTGAAGCAATCCCACTAAAATCAGGGATAAGACAAGGATGCCCATTCTCCCTGTATCTATACAATATAGTACTAGATGCTCTAGCTAGAGCAATAAGACAACAAAAGGAGATCAAGAGGGTATAACTTGGCAAAGAAGAAGCCAAGGCATCACTGTTTCTAGATGAAGTGATAGTATACATAAGCAACTCCAAACTATACCAGAGAATTTCTACAGCTGATAAACCACTTCAGTAAAGTGGCTGGAGGCAAAATTAACTCAAATCAGTAGCCTTCCTTTATACAAATGATTAATTGGCTGAGAAAGAAAATAGGGAAACAACAACCCTCAGAACAATCACAAATAATATAAAGAACTTCAAGTCTCAAGAAAGAAAACAAAGAAGACCTCAGAAAATGGAGAGATCTCCTATGCTCATGGATTGGTAGGATTAACACAGTAAAAATGGCCATCCTACCAAAAGCAATCTACAGATTCAATGCAATTCCCATCAAAATTCCAACACAATTCTTCAAAGACAAGGAAAGAGCAATTCTCAATTTCATGAGAATTTGTTTGGAAAAATTTTTTGTTTGGAAAAACAAAAACCCTAGGTAGCAAAAACAATTCTGAACAATAGAAGAACTTCTGGGGAAATTACCATCCCTGACCTCAAGCTGTACTACAGAGCAATAGTGATAAAAACTGCATGGTATTGGTACAGAGACACACAGGTCAATCAATGGAATAGAATTGAAGACCCAGAAATAAATACACACACTTACGGATCCTTGACCTTTGACAAAGAAGTCAAAAATTTACAATGGGAAAAAAAGAAAGCATCTTGAATAAATGGTGCTAGTCTAACTGGCAGTTGGTATATAGAAAAATGAAAATAAATCCATATTTGTCACCTTCCACAAAGCTCAAGTTCAGTTGGATCCAGGACCTCTACATAAAGCCAGATAACACTGAATCTAATAGAAGAGGAAGTAGAAAATAGCATTGAACTCATTGGCACAGGAGGGGGTGGTGATTTCATAAACAGAATTCCAATGGCTCAGGCTCTAAGATCAAGAATTGATACACGGAACTTCATGAAACTGAAAAGCTTCTGTGAGGCAAAGGACATAGTTAATAGAACAAATCAGCAACCTTCATATTGGGAAAAAATCTTTACTAACCCCATATCCAATAGAGGGTTAATAGCCAAAATATATAAGGAATTCAAGCTAACCTCCAAAAAACCCAAACAACCCAATCATAAAATGGGGTACAGAGATAAACAGAGAATTCACAACAGAGGAATCTCAAATGGCTGAGAAGCTCTTAAAGAAATGTTCAAAGTCCTTAGTGATCATGGAAATGCAAATCAAAATGACCATGAGATTCTACCTTACACCAGTCAGAATGGCTAAAATCAAAAACTTAGGTAACAACACATGTTGGTGAGGATGTGGAGAAAGAGGAACACTCCTCCATTGCTGGTGAGATTACAAACTGGTACAACCACTCTGGAAATCAATCTGGAGGTTCCTCAGAAAAATGGAAATAGATCTACCTAAAGACTCAGCTAGATCATTCTTGGGCATATGCCCAAAAGATACTCCACCATACCACAGGGGTATTTGCTCTACGATGCTTATAGTGGCCCTTTCTGTGAAAGCCAGATGCTGGAAACAACCCAGATATCCTACAACAGAAGAATAGATACAGAAAATATGGTTTATTTACACAATGGAATTCTATTCAGTTATTAAGAAAGAGGACACATGAGTTTTGCTGTCAAATGGATGGAACTAGAAAATATCATCCAAAGTGAAGTAACTCAGACCCAAAAGGACATGCATGGTATGTACTCACTAATAAGTGGATATTAGCCAAAAAAGTACAGAATACCCAGGATACATTCCACAGAACTCCAGTGACCAGACCAACTTGCGATCCTTCTCAAGGGGAGGCTCGAAGGTCTGACACTATTACTGATGTTATGATGTGATTACATACAAGAACCTGGCATGGTTGTCCTTCAAGAGGCCCAAAAAGCATCTGACTGAGATGTATGCAGATAGTTAAACCCAAACATTAGACTGAAGCCAGTGACCTCTGTGGTTGAATTAGGGAAAGGATGGAAGAAGCTGAGGAGGAGGGTGATTCCATAGGGAGATCAAGAGTCTCAACTAACCCAAACCCCTGAGACCTCTCAGACAATGAGCCACCAACCAGGCAGCATACACTAGCTCATCCAAGGGACCCGGCATGCATACAGCAGAAGACTACCTGGTCTGGTCCAAGTTGTAGAAGATGTGCCTAACCACTTAGAAACTTGAGGCCCCAGGAAGTGGGGAGGCCTGACTGGTATGGGAGAATTCTCTTGAAGACAGCAGAAGAATTAAATTTCAAAAAGTGTACTGCTTTAATCCCTAACTTAAATTTGCTACACAGTAATAGAATACATTATAGAGTTGAACAGGCTTGTCAACTTCCTGGCAAACAAAAGAAAGAGAAATGTTTACTCTGGCAAAAGTTTTGTATTATATTCTGGCAGAATTTTAGGATTATAACTGCAAAAAGTAATGTCCTATACTACCAAAGCCAGGGAACAAAAGCAAACTGCTTATATAGAAATAACAACAAAAAATAAATCTGTGTTTCACAAAATTAACCCTAGATTTCTTATATAAAATAAAAATAGGATGTGGCAACTTTCTCACTACTGAGAGATTTTGGAGGTCTTGTTTGCTATATCTCATTCATGGTTTTGTTTGTGTTTCAGATTGCAATTTAATTACATTACATCATTGTCCCTTCCTTTTAATCTCGCCAAATCCTCCCCACTCTCTTTCATGGCACTTTTGACTATATATATATATATAGAAGCTGTCCAGTTCATTACGCTACCCGTATGTATGGTTTCAAGACTCACTGCCCTGGGACCACCAATTGGTAAGCTTTCTTCCATTGTATACAGTTTTTATGTAGTGTTGAGACCTCACAGGCTTTGCCCCATTCAGTTTGTCATAATCCTTGGTGTCCTTGCTCATGTTTGGGCAATCATGTTGGTAAGACTTTATGCTTATACCATCTGATTTTCCTAGGAGATACAATTTCATGGCAAACTTCCTAATCCTCTACTAAGATAAAAAACATTTTCAGGAATATAATAATAATAATAATAATAATAATAATAATAATAATAATAATAATAATAATATCATCTCTCTCCTTCTGTCTCTCTCTGTCTTTCTCTCTCCCCATCCCTCCCTCCCACTCTCACTGTGTGTGTGTGTGTGTGTGTGTGTGTGTGTGTTAGACCTGTTGTCTGGATAGGTACATATTTAACTGTATGGACACGTGAAATAGATACTTTCACAGCTACACATGTGTGTATGTAGGCCTGTATGTGTTATCAACCAACTAAAAGTTGAACAAATTTTTTCCTTAATAATAAGTACATTTTAGTATAAAGACTGTGGTTTTTCACAGTATCCACTAATCAAGGAGGACTCATATTTCAGAGTCTTAAAGAAGAACATCAATTTATATGATAAATTTGATGGAATTAGTCCCAGTAATGAGTCTGCTGGGATAACTAGACACTGATGGTATTTCACAGTATCATGTAGGAAAAGTCTAAATGAAAAAGAATTTCATTGAGTCATTCATTTTAATCATAAGAATAATCTGTAAAGAAGAAGATAAAGTTCACTTTTTAAAATTCTCATTTTTAATCTGGTGTCAGATTAAAAAGTACAGATAAATGCTATTACAGCCCCCAAACTAAATAAATATGCTTGTCAAGGGCAGAGGGATTGTGATCAGTGGGGTAAAGGTGGCTGAAATAAAGTGCGGCCAAATTAGAGAGTATTTGGTAACTAACCAACTTTTAAAAGTTTTTATTTTCTAATTCTTCAAGCATTATTTAACAAATAGAATATTGTGAACCTTCTTACTAAAAGAAGTGCATATAAAATTAGAAACATGAGGCTTTCTTTAAGGAGGACATGTAATTAAATAGAAATAAATGTAGAGAAATCCCAGGAACATGACTCACAATGTAATTCCTGACTCTGACCTGAAGATCATGAACAACTTTGATCCTAGGAACCTCCAGTCTTGTCTCCATAGGCCTCTCACTGTTTTATCTATCAGTATCTGTCACTTTCAGCAGCCCTTGTCTACCTGCTCACAAGACTCAGGGATATAAGAGGTTTCACTAAGATACACAGAGTTATTTTAAATTGCCCTTAAAAATAATGCCATCAAACCCATGCCAATGTAGTTGCTATGCATTATTAAAACAATTTTAGATGTGTGTAAAAATCAGTCCTAGTCCAGTAAGATGGCTCAGAAGGTAACATTGTTTGTAAAAGTCTAATAATCTGAAACAAGTTCCCTGAACCCACAGTAGAATGTGAGATCTAACTCTTAAAATTTATTCTCTGATCAACAAACTCATGTAAGGAGTCTGTGCATACCTACACTCACAGACATGTATTATAAGCAAACACCCACAAATACATACACACATATACACAGAGAGACACATTAACACATATGAGTACTACTACTACGTTAGTAGTAGTTGTAGTAATATTACTACTAATAAGAATAAGAAATACAGTAAAATAAACAAATAAAAATATTAAAATAAATAACCTCAAAAAAACAATGACTATTAAATACGAGAAGTAGTGATATTTTAACTTCCTTCTCTTTTTTCCTCCTTTCCAACATTGTAAAGGTTTACTTTAAACATTATATATACTTATCTATCTATCTATATATAGATAATAGGTAGATAGATAGACAGATAGATAGACAGACAGACAAACAGATAGGAAGAAATGTAGATGCTACCAGATGTCTTTCTCAGTCATTCTCTACTTTTTTAATTTACACAAGTCTTTTACTAAACCATGACCTCATTGACTCAGCTAGTCTAGACAGCAAATTTACTCTGAGAAACCCTGTCTCTACCTCCAAAGTCAAGGAATTATAGCTGGTTGTTATACTTACCTGGCTTTTTATATGGGTTCTGAGTTTGTTTGCATTGGATCATCTTTCTAACTCAATTTGAGATGGCAAATTATTTTTACCTCTCGATTCTCTTGTGGCTTCATGAAATATTTCTTTAAAAGGTAATTACAATGTTAAACTCTGACAGTATTCTTTTCTATAGGAACACAGGCTTTCTGTAAAGGAATCTAAAGGAAAAGTAGATCAACTAAAAATAAGTCAGCTTGTTTCATAATTTCAGGATTTTATGCTTTAGGAAACAATCAGATAGAAAGTCAAATATTATATCCAATTTTACTGAACACAGAACAGAATAATAAATTCAGATGCATTCTAAGAAGAAATTAATGGTTTTGTTTAGTTAGATTATGGAAATTATTAGATAAACATCACAACGATTGCTTGACTTCTTTTAGTGAATAAGACAAATAAAATGATGACTTAATTACAGTTTGTTCTCCTTATAACAATTGTTAATATATACATTGTTGAAAGCTTATAAAGTACAAAATTGTAAAAAGAAAAAAAAACATCCATAATCTACCACATCACATTTGTTCTTATTCAGCTAGCTTCACCTTGCTTTCTCTTCCAAAATAAATATTATTGTTTAGCATTCTCATTTTCCTTAATATTCTACCAAATTCTGGAGTCTAATGCCTGGTTCACCTCCTGCCCAAATCACAAAGGGATTGTAGGCCCTTTTGTCATGTAATGCAGCCTTTATACACATTCACTTACCTCTAAAATAGAGATAATAATAGTGTCTATTCATGCTAGCAATATTAATTAAAGGGACATTACAAAAAAAATAATGAAGCCAGGTTCAGTGACACTGGTCTAAAAACAAAGATTTGGGAGGTAGAGGTAGAAAAATTGAGGATTTAAGGTCATCCTTACCTAGACCTAGACCTAGGATTGTAGGTCATCCTAAATTAATCCTTGAAATATGGTACATCTCTCTCTCTCTCTCTCTCTCTCTCTCTCTCTCTCTCTCTCTCACACACACACACACACACACATATATATATATATATGGAGAGAGAGAGAGAGAGAGAGAGAGAGAGAGAGAGAGAGAATACTTAGAACAACCTGAAAGGGAAATTAGATATACTAACACCAATAACTATCATTCTTATAAGAGTCTGAATGTTCAACATCATTAGTCATCAGGGAAATGCAAATCAAAACATTCCCGAGATTCCACCTCACACCAGTCAGAATGGCTAAGATCAAAAACTCAGCTGAGAGCAGATGCTGGCAAGAATGTGGAGAAAGAGGAATACTCCTCCATTGTTGGCGTGATTGCAAGCTGGTACAACCACTCTGGAAATTAGTTCTGCAGTTTCACAGAAAATTGGACAAAGTACACCTGAGGACCCAGCTATACCACTCCTGGGCATATACCCAAAAGATGCTCCAATATCTAATAAGGACTCATGTTCCTCTATGTTCATAGCAGCCATATTTATAATAACCTGAAGCTGGAAAGAACCCAGATGTCCTTAAACAGAGCGATGGATACAGAAAATGTGGTACATTTACACAATGGAGTACTACTCAGCTATTAAAAATGATGACTTCATAAAAATTCTTAGGCAAATGGATGGAATTAGAAAATATCAACCTGAGTGAGGTAACCCAATCACAAAAGAACACACATGGTATGTACTCAATGAAAAGTGGATATTAGCCCAAAAGCTTGGAATACCCAAGATAGCATTCACAGACCACATGAAACTCAAGAAGAAAGAGGACCCAAGTGTGGATACTTAGGTCCTTCTTAGATGGGAAACAAAATACCCACGGGAGGAGATACAGAGACAAAGTGTGGAGCAGAGATGGAAAGAAAGACCATCCAGAGACTGCCCCACCTGAGGATCCATCCCATATCCAGTTACCAAACCCAGACATTCTTGTGAATGCCAAGAAGTGTTTGCTAAAAGGAACCTGTTATAGCTGTCTTCTGAGAAGCTCTGCTAGAGCTTGATGAATAGAGGCAGATGCTTGCAGTTAACCATTGGACTGAGCTCAGGGTCCCCAATGGAGGAGTTAGAGAAAGGACTGAAGGAGCTGAAGGGGTTTGCAACCCCATAGGAAGAACAACAATATAAACAAACCAGACCTCCCAGAGCTCCCAGGGATTAAACCACCAACCAAAGAGTACATATAGAGGGACCATTGACTCCAGCTGCATATATAGCAGAGGATGGCCTTGTCAGGCATCAAATTGGAGGGGAGGCCCTTGGTCCTGTGAAGGCTTGATGCCCCAGCATAGCAGAATGCCAGGGCAGGGAAGCAGGAGTGGGTGGGTGGGTGGTGGAACACCCTCATAGAAGCAGGGGGAAAGGGGATGGGAGAGGGGTTTATGGAGGGAAAAACAGGATAGGCGATAACATTTGAAACATAAATAAAGAAAATATCTAATAAAAAAACCAAAACCAAAAACAAAATATACATACTCAAAAAAAAAAAAGTATCTGAAAGAGCATTTTGAAAAACAATATAAAACTTTAAAAGGCATGAAACATGCTACAAAATATCTTGGACTAATTGATGTCTGTAGAATTTGCATTCAGCAACAGGAAAATACAATTTAAACTCTAAATATATCTTTCTATGATGGATCATTATTCTGAAAAATAATAAACAACATAAACAAAAAATTAATTTGAATTATACAATATTTTTCTGGCTATGTGCTGTTAATGAAATAATAGAAAAATTGGTTAAAAATGAGCCATGCACATCTAAAAATACAGAGTCATAGAAAAATTAATACTGCCCATTATGCTACCAGTCTGAACTGATTGAAAATAAAGCATTGGAGCTTGTAACAAAGCACCTAAAACGTGCCTCATTTTAGAACATGCAACACCTATATTAGAACAGGCAAAAAATTAAATCCATGCCCTTAATTTTCTACCAAATAAATAGTTAAATAATAACCTTAAATAAAACCATGGAAATAATAGAGATAGGTAAAACAGAAATAAAAAGAGAAAATACAGTGAAATATAAACCTAAATTTGATAATTTTAACCTAATTAGCAAACAATTATTTTTGTATTTTATATTATTTTTCTTTTCTTTGAAAATAGATTATTTTTTCGTGCAATATATCCAGATTACAGTGTCCCCTCCCTCTTCCCACTTCCCATTCCTTCTGGATCAATTCCGTTTCTGTCTCTCATTAGAAAATATTAGGATTCTAGGAGATTACAATCAAGCATGACAAAACTACGTACAAGATAAAACAAAAACCATCACACTGAAGCTAGACAAGACAATTCAACAGAAGGAAAAGAGTCCCAAGAGCAGGCACAAGTACCAGAGACTGATCTTTTGTGGTGGCCCACACCTTTAGTCCCACCAACTGGAAGGCAGTGGTATATTCCTATGAATTCAAGGTCACCCTGGTCTACAAAGTACATTCCAGGACGGGCAGGTGTACGCTGAGAAACCCTGCATTGAAATCCAAAACCAAGAAAAAAATTAAACTGACTTACTCACATACTAGCCCACTTGGGATTCCCATAAAATTACTAAGCTGAAATCTATAATATATACACAGAGGATGTAGTGCAGACCCCTGTAGGTCCTGTCCTTGCTGTTTCAGTCTCTGAAAGTTCACATATGCCTTGATCAGTTGATTCAGAAAGCTGTCTTCTCTTGGTGACTTCTATCCCCTCTGTCTCTTTCACTTTTTCCACCTCCTTTTCCCTGGACTTCCCTGAGCTCTGATGAGAGGGATTTGATGGAGATATCTAATTTAGCGCTGTGTATTCCCATGGCTCTCCATATAATGTATGGATGTGGGTATCTGTATCTTTTCCCATCTTCTGAAGGAAGAAGCTTCTCTGATGATGTTTGAATAAGAGACTGATCTATAAGTAAAGCAGAATACCACTAGAAGTCATGTCATTACACACACACACACACACACACACACACACACACACACACACTTTTTTTTTGAGACCAGAGATATTTACTTTTACCTTAAGTCTCAGGGCTATCTAGTATGTTGTTCTTGGTTACATAAATAGTGTCAGGTTTTGGTTCTGTCTGATGGAGTGGACTCTAAGTCAAATCAGACATTGGCTAGCTGCTCCCACAAATTACTCTAGCATCTGTTGGAGGCTGAACAGAATATATATCAAAGTTTTGTGGCTGTTTTACTTTTCTCTTTTGGTAGCCTGCATAGTATTTCCCTACACCAAAGACAGTAGAACATGGGTGTGAATGCTCCATGTAGGGCTCAGCTTGTTTTCTGCATGTTCAGTGAGTTGTGTGGGTGTTGTCCTTGTCAATTTGGCGCTGCTGTCAATTTGTGGAGAGCAACCCACTGACTTAGCAATAACCTGAGTTGTTTGGAGATTTCCATGGGATTCTCTTGGCCAACAATTCAATTAAATGTAATGCAGTACTGAAACAGGAAGACTTGTTTGGTCTCAAGAGATGGACAGTTGGGATTATCTCTCTCCCATTATTAGGGGTCTTCATCTTCATATATTTTAGGAAGTTTTTACTGCTCTAGGTTTCCATATCATCCTTCAAATGACTCTCAGTTTTAGTTGTCATTCCTGTATTTGTTCAGTCCTATCTCTCCTTCTCCTCTTTACCTGATCCTCCTGTTTGTGTCTCTGACTCCATAATCCACCCATAAAATGTCTTCTATTTCCTCCTCTAAGAGTAAAAAATCCATCCTCCACCCCTAGTCCCTTCCTCTATACCTAGGGGTCTATGGATTATAGATTAGTTATCAGTTATTTAATGATTAGTATCAACATACAAGTTAATACATTCCTCCATATTTATCTTCTAGAGAATTGATTACTTCATTTGGAATATTTTTTGTCTAGTTCCTTATATTAACCTTCAAATTTCATGATGTAGTGACACATGCCTTTAATCCAGCCCTGGGGAGGTAGAAACAGGTGGATCTCTGATTTTAAGGCCATCATGGTCTACAGAGCAAGTTCCAACAAGGACTACACAGAGAAACATGATCCTGAAAAAGCATAAAATAAAAATCAGCAAGCAATTTTAAGAAACAAATTAAGGTAGGGGACATAACAATCAAAATCATGCATGAAAAGTATCACTATTGATTCTATAGGCACTGATACTCAATAAGGGGGTGTTATGAAAACTTGCTTTTTAAGCAACTCAGATGGAATGGGTGAGTGGAGTGGCCAAAGTTCATTATAGAAGAAATAGAGAAGTACCTTCTGTCTACAGAAAAAATATCAAATCTATAATCAAAAGTTTCTGGATAGGTGGGCACAGCTTTCTTATGTCTGATGGAATGTCGGGGTTTGTTAAGCCTACATGGCTTTTCTGGTAAAATCTATCAAACAGGTAAGAAGGAAATAGTAACAAACTGACAAGAATCCTCTAGAAAAAAATTGAACCACAGGAAATGTCCCATAGTTCACTTTGTAAGGTTAACATAATCCTGATGTCAGAAGCAGAAAAAGACAGCAGAAACAAAACTAAGAATCCTAACATGATAATTATTACCAGGGTCTAACAAATAGATGCTAACAGTACATAGAAAAGATATCACACAGAAATGAGAGTCTCCTAAATGAAAGGTTGTTCAATACTTGAAAATTAAGCAATATAACCATCATATCAAAAGACAAAATAAGAAAACTGTGTGGTTACTTTAATAAGTGTACTAAAATAATCTGATAAAATACAAAGCTTCTCATCGTAAAAATGTAAGATAATTTCTAATGCACATAAACTACACATAGAAATTTTTAAATTATTTTATTTTTACTTACTTTATATCCTGATCACTGTCACACTCCTGGTCATCCCCTCCCACAATCTTTCCCCCCTCTTCCCTCTCCTTCTCCTCTGAGTGGGTGCAGGCCCCATGGGTATCCCACCAATCCCCCTGCCCACCAGCACTTAAAGTCTCTGCAAGGCTAGGTGCTTCCTCTCCCTCTGAAACCAAATAAGGCAGCCCAGCTAGTAGAGTATACACCACATACAGGCAACAGTTTTGGGGATAGCCCCCTCTTCAGTTATTCAGAACCCACATGAAGACCAAGCTGCATATCTACTACATATGAGCAGAGAAGCCTAGGTCCAATCCACGTATATTCTTTGGTTGGTCTTCCTGTAGAGTTCCTATCTCCTTTGGGGCCTGCAATCCTTCCTCTTATTCTTCCATAAGAGTTTCAAAGCTCCATCCACTGTTTGGCTGTGCATGTCAGTATCTATCTGGTTGGAACCTGTGCAGAGGACACCATACTCCCATCAGCAAGCATAACAGAGTATCTTTAATAGTGTTGCTATTAACTGGTGCTTGCCCATGAGATTGGTCTCAGGTTGGGCCCATTATTGGTTGGCTATTCCCTCAGTCTCTGTTACCTCCATCATGCCTGAATTACTTGTAGAGAGGTTAAATTTTGGTTCAAAGTTTTGAGGGTCGGTTGGTGTCTCAATCACTCCACTGAGGTTCCTGCCTGGTTAAAGAAGATGGCTTCTTCAGGTTCCATATCCCCAGTATAGTGAGTCATAGCTAAAGTCATCCCCATTGATTCTTGGGTGCTTCCCCTTAACTCGGGTCTCTGTCTGGTCCTGGAGATTCCCCCCACCTCCTCATCCCTGCCAATTGTAGATTTCCATTCATTTTCATGGCCAACTCAGCATCTCTCCTTCCCCACACCTTATGCTGAATTCCCCCATTTCCCTCTGAATCTCCCCTTCCTGCCACTTCCCTCTCTCTATCTGCCTCTTATGACTATTTCCTCTTTTAAGTGAATTCATGCATCCTCACTTGGGCCTTCCTTCTTGTTTAGGTTCTTAGGTTAGAGTGTAACATGGTACCTGTATTTTATAGCTAATATCCACTTATAAGTGAGTACATACTGTGTATGTTCTTTGGGGACTGGGTTACTCAAGATGATATTCTCCAGTTCCATCCATTTGCCTGCAAATTCACAATGTCTTGGTTTTTAATAGCTGAATTGGATTCCATTGTGTAGATGTAGCACATTTTTTTATTCATTCTTCTGTTGAGGGATATCTGGTGAGAAACTAAGAGTAATAGTAACAAATTTATTGAGTTTTTGTTAACTGTTGTCATGTTATGTAAAGACAATAAAATCACATATATAGACAATCTTGAGACTATTTTAAGTTACTATAGTTAATATTTGAGTCGACAAGTTGCAGAAACAGAAACATCATTGTTTAGATATAGATTGCAGGTCTCTGTCTTCACGAGTTCATTTTTGAAATGTTTTTAAAATAATAATTACAGTCTCATTAAACCATCAAATTCTTAGGGATCAACTTAGTGAAGAAGATAAAAATTATAGATAAGGAAATTAAAGAAAATCTAAAGAAAATGTTATGTTTATGGATTTGAAGACTTGGAACTGTGAGGTGTCAAAACTCCTCAAGTTGATATGCAGATATAACACAACCACAGTCAAAATCACAACACATTTTAATGGATATTGAAAGATAGACCTAAATCTAGGGTGTGAATGAGTGTCTCTGTGTGTGGTGTGTGTGTGGTGTATGTGTGTGTGTGTGCACGCATACACACATGCATGTGCATGTGTGCATGTAAGTGTATGAAAAGAGAAAGAGAGAGGGAGAGACAGGGAGGGAGGAAGAGCGAAGAAGGGAGAGAGAGAGAAAGAGAGAGAGAGAGAGAGAGAGAGAGTGCATTTGTAATAGACAAAGCAATTTTGAAAACAGGCACTAATTTTGAAGTCTCATACCACTGATGTCCAGGATTATCCTCAATCTGAAGTATCCTTTGCATAAGAACAAGAACAGGACTATAAGTCACTGGAATAGAATAGAGAATATACCAATAAACCTAAAAACATAATTATTTAACTCTCGAAGAATAAAAAGTAATTATATTAGGAAAAATGTTATTAACTTGTTATTAAGAATGTTTTTCAGTGACTGGATAATCACATGATTCACTGTTGCTGAACTCTTTCCTTACAGCATTTAGAAAATTACCTCAAACCTTAAACATAAGAACAAAACCATAAATGGGATAGAAGAAAATACATAAAAGGTCTTTAAAACTTGCTTAGATAACAGTTCTGTTAATTGGACCCAAAAAGTGATCTAGAAAAGAAAAATGGAGAAATAGACCTGGATCAGAATTTAAAAATCCCTGTTCTTCTGAAGATACAGTTAAAAGAATGAATACACTGGCCATTCACTGTAGTGGTAGTTAATTAATCTGTTCTAATCTTCCCAGTGGTGGTTGTGGCACAAGTTTCTTGCGACCACACCAAAGCTCTGGATTCTTGAACGGTAGACAAACACACACACACACACACACACACACACACACACACGCACGCACGCACACGCACATACACACAGCCTTCTATTTTCATATACCTTAATCAGCTCAATGGCTGAGCCACTCCTAAACTTCCATGTTGCTAAGGCCTCCACTCCAATACTCCTGAATTATTACTAACTAAAATCTATATTCCATCTTTGCTATGCTAGACTTAAAGGGGTGTTGGGGTTGATCTTCCCCTGCTCTTACATGATTGGTACTCTGTCTTCTATATCTCTCAAAGCTATATCTTTTTCCTTTCCTGGCAATTGGGATTCTCCCCTTTCCTCAGTCATATTGCCAGTGAATCCTAAATTCCTGCCTCTGTCTCTCTGTCTAGCCATTGGCCACTGGCAATTTTATTTACCAATAAAACCCAACTGGGGCCAGGGACCCCATGTAATTTTTACATAATACAAACAATTCAGTATCTATAATACAATACAGTAATACAAGAGAATCAGTGTCTATCCATATACCCAGTGTCAGGAAGAAAAGATTATGTCTAGAGAAAAGTGTGGACAAAGCCTGAAAAGATAATTCCTAGTGACTCCTTTCTACCTGCCAGGCCCACTCTCCAAAAATTCCCACAGCCAGACACTAGGAATGGTTTGAATCATGAGCTTGTGGGTGATACTTTAGATTTGACCCATGGAGCCCTTGAAACATTCTTATAATTCAATAACAAGAAAAATCTGGAAAAATATTTAAACAGATACTTCACCAAAAATTATGTGCAAATTATGAGCATATTATAAATGTTCAGGAATATTTTTACTCATAAGAAGAATACTCATCATTAGTCATCATAAAGAGTGCATCAGCAGCAGCCCACTTAAATATTATATTAATCAGAGTCTTCCAACTGACTGGAGACTCAGGAAAAAAAAGTACAGTACAAGATCACAGTCTGTGTTTTGGTAAACCAGAATATACAAATACTTTAGGTAAAATCAAACAGCATTCTAGAAGACTTCCCTCTTGCTCTAAGAAGGTCAGCTTTAGTTTTCTAATAACCATCAGCTGATTAGATCAGGTTTACCCATGTCACAAAAGACAGCTCCCTTAAAAATCCACCAATCTGAATGTGGACCTCAAGCAAAAATACCTTTCCTGAGACTTCTAACTTGTTTGATAAAGTCTCTAGAAACCATGGCTGCGAGTTTCTCATTGTTTTAATCAAATACTAACCAAGAAGCATGTTAAGGGAGGTTTCTGGGTTGCAGTTAAAAAGGAAGACGGTCCATTAAGGTGGGGAAAGTATAGTCATCAAAGCATGAGCAATTGCTGATTGTATGTCAGTAGGCAGAGAGATACAAAGACTAGTGCTCACTTTGTTTTCTCCTTTTCACTTAGTCCAGGGCCTCAGTCCAAGGAATGGTGCTTCCCACATTGATTACTTTGAAACAACCTCAAAAACTTGTCTGTTAGGTGACTGCTTACTTGTCAAGTTGACAATCAATATAAGGCATCATAATGGCTCAACCAAACTGCCACCAAAAATAAGTTTTCATATATAACTTTGTAAGAAGAACAATAATGCAAAATTTGGAATGGCACTGACTCCCATACATTGCTAGCAACATTCAAAAGACATGTTCAAGCTAAAATCAGAGAAAATTTGGCATAGAGAGGAGAGGTGGGCACAAAGTCTCACTCCTTGCTTAGTAGCTGTTATCAGTGGATGACTGCTAAATGGTTTCATTTAAGGATGCAGCCTCTGATACATCAACCATAATCCAGTGGAAGGTCATATATCCAAAAGTACATAGGTAATACTAGCTGCATTTTTTAAGTTTAGAAACAAAAGATTCCAAGTTAAGTGGGTAGGAAGGGTGGGTGAATCTTGTAAGAGTTGGGGCATGGTGGTCAATATGATCAAAATATATTATAGAAAAATTTCAAGGAACTAAAAATACAACACCATTTAAAATAGTACACACACTTTGAGAAAACACTGAGAACTTTTCTAACTATACAAATTATTTATCACATAACTTTGTTGTCCTATTGCAATAAAAAAGTATATGTCTACAAAAATATCTGCATTTAAATTGTGCAGGATACTTTTATCCATAATAGTTTAAAACATGCAAATACATCAAACTTCCATCACCTGGTAAGTGGACTAGCAAGGAAGCATATATTCATACAATGAAACATGTTGCAACTTTTGAAATTTATTCTTCTCTCACATATTACATCTTGACTACAGTTTCTCCTTCCTCCTCTTTTCTAACCCCCCTCTTCCCTACCTCCTCTTTCTCCAGATCCACTCTCCCTCTGTTTTTCCTCAGAAAAGGGCAGGCCTCCCAGGATATCAACTCAGCATGACATTATCAAGTTGCAACAAGACTAGGTACTTCCACTCACAGTAAGACTAGATGGGCCAACACAGTAGAAACTAAAGGGTCCCAAAAGCAGGCAAAAGAGTCAAAGATACTTCCCTTTCCCACTGTTAGGAGTCCCACAAGAATGCCAAGCTAAACAACCATAAAATATATGCTGAGTGCATAGGTCAGACCCATACAGGCTCCCTGATGATCAGATCAGTCCCCATGAACCCCTATGGGCCCTAGTTAGTTGATTCTATGGGCCATTTTCTTGTGGTGTCCTTGTCTTTTCTGTCTTTTACAATTCTTCCTCTCCATCTTCTACAGAATTCCTTGACATTCACCTAATGTTTTGCTGTAGACTTCTGCCATTGCTTCCATCAGTTCCTGGATGAAGCCACTTTGATATGATTATGCGAGGCTTCAGTCTAGGACTATAGCAAAGTATCATTAGGAATAATTTCATTGACTTTTTTTTGGGCACATTTGGTTCTATCCTAAGTCTCTTGGCTATCTGACCTCTGGTTCCTGGCCCTCTGGACAGTGTCAGCTATGGACTTCAGCTCATGACATAGGTTTCAAGTTGGATCAGTCATTGGTTGGCCAATCACACAAGTTCTGTACCACCTTTACCCCAGTATATCTTGCAGACAGAACAAATAGTGGGTCAAAGATTTTGTGACTGGGCTGGTATCCCAATCTCTCTAATGAGTCTTCACTGGTTATGACTCAGCCACTAAAGACTAGGCTCATAAGCAAAAACATGATGCAACTTTAAAAAGAAAAAGACTATTAATACAGTTGCTGTGTGGATGGATCCCTAAGGCATTATACAATATGAGAAAAGGGCCATGCACAAAAGAACAATTCAGTGTAAGACTTCCATCTGATATTCTAGAACATTTACCACTGATTGCCTGGGACTGTGATAGGAGAGGAACACAGGCTAGAAAAGCCTACAAGGAAATCCTATTCATATCTTCATTATACATTGCATTTGTTAAAATCCATCCAATTGTCCACTTTAAGATATAACTTCCTTCTATAAATTTTACATTGATCATTCTCTTGAAAACTGACTGAGATGTTAATTCATTAATGAATTAATCCAATTATTTAAATAACTCAGTGATACATGTTCTTGAATTATGAAAATTGAACATATTTTAAAGTCCAATAAAATTGTAATATTATACTATTATCACATCTTCTGGAATTAAAATATCCTTGGAGATGAAAATAATCCGTAAATTAAAGTTGAAGCATTTTCTGTATTAGTCTTTCAATATTTATTCCTGCCTATGTTTCACTCTTTTTGTCTGCATGCATGTACATATTTACATGTACATACATTCATACACACATACACACACACAGAGACACAGAGAGAGAGAGAGAGAGAGAGAGAGAGAGAGAGAGAGAGAAATCACCTTGCAAATCTGTGGTAGGCTACAGAGATACTTTTAGGACAATGATCAGGAACTGGCCTCTCTTTCCCATAGTTTGCTCTTAGTGTAGCCAAGCACTATTCTGGAGCAAAGTTAAAGATGCCAACTTAAAAATCACAACATTGATAAGATCTGCAGCAGTGTTAATTGCAGAGACTATTGCAGGTTGTTCTGGAGAAGATGCAGAGGTGGAGGACATGTGGCACTCTCTACGAGGTGCTGAAAATTATATGTTCAGGATCTCTCAGGAGGAAACCCCTGGAGTTTTCCATAAATAGCTGACAAGATGCTTCCCTTCAATGGCAGGTAGGTGTGAGCCTGGGAGACACATTTGACACTAACTCTAATGAGCACACAAAACGTTTCCAACCTTGATGTTTTGATCTTTGATGTAACAGAAGCTGTTTCTGCATTCAACCTTCAAACAAACAAAAAGGCACAGGACCTGCAATGTTTATGAATGCACATGAGCATCAGAGCAGTGTATTTATTTTTTTAAAGTGTTCAATTTGATAAATGAAATGACTTACAACAGATTGGCTCTTTTCGACGTTCTTGATCTTTCCTCCTTCAGTGTGACTTGCTTGGCAAGTCACAAGCAAAATGCTTGGCATTTCCTCTTGCCACTACCCCTACTGATAAATGGCATGGGTTAACCAAATCAGAGATGGTAGAATCATAGAAATCAATGTACAGGGTTGTTTTGTTTGAGCATATCTTTCCCTCAAAATATTGAATATGCAGTCAACATTGGAAACTTAGATCTTTAACATTACAGAAATGTGCATCTGTTTCACATTACATTCTGATTCCAGGTTTGAAGAAACATGGTGTCAAAGAGTTGGAAGGCCACTCTGTTTACACAGGGTGTCATTCTATCTTAGCCATAATCCACCCATGTCCATCAACCTACTTACCTAGTACTATAGACACAGGACATCATGCTACCAAGACCAGATGGTACGAAACCTGATGAAATCTCAGGATTATACAACCACAATTTAAATGCTAAAAGTATCAGAATCCCCAAGAACTACTATGAAGAGGCAAAAGTCTGTCAGTTTCTTATTCTATTACATATGACTACTGATAGTACAACATCTTGAAGGTCTTTTTATTCTTAATCAGAGAATGGGAAGAAGAGTACCATAGGAAGAATAACACAGAAAGAAAAATATATAAAGTGAAATAATTGTAGAAACCCTCAAGGCTCAGAAACTGCTAGCGGATTGTCACTCATGGTTAGAACAGCCTCACATGATCACCTATTTTAGCCACTGAAATTAACATTATCATTGAATTAAATTTAATGAACAATTTGAGTACTCTGAAGTTCATACTCTACACTACACTGTGAAAGGCTAAAGATTCCTCTCTGTTGTATCATTTGGAGCCATCTTTGGTTTAACCTGAGACTAATACAACCCCTGACTTTCTATCTCCATTGCATAAAAGCCCATAGGAAAATACCCAATCTTGTTCTAGAAACTTGGGATTAATGTGTCTGAGATAACTGCATGTTTTTGGCTTGCTTGCCTGTGATACTACTAATCAGTATGTGGTTTTTCTTGCTACAGAAAGTAGTTGATGCTACTCTGTAAGAACTGTTTCTCTCCTGGCAGTCTCTAGCCAGCTCAATAATGACTCTCAAAATCAGATTTGGTTAAGCTGAATGATCTTTGGGTCGTAATCCCACAACAGCTTAATAAGAATACATAGATAGGTCCATAGAAACTCTTCTCTGTTTTCAATCTCTGAGAAATTAAAATACAGAATTTGAAATACCTCAGTCACAAAATGTGAATATATTTTATTTAAACTCAGTAATTAACAACCACAGACTAGAGAAGACAAACCTAAGGAAATAGTTACAGTGCAGAGGGTCTAAATGAAAAGATTTAGAGCCTTCACATGTGTGTATCCTCCTGTCTGGAACAACTTTTGCCCAGTTGCTCTGTTTTTTCTCTTCTTTGTTCAGATATATTTGTTCCTTAGCCTGTTCAAGTCAGAAGCTACTCTCAGTTCCTAGCATTGGCACCCTGTGACTTCTTTTCTGCTTTATATTCTCCACAGCATTGATGAATATCTTCAACTCTACATATTTTATTTATTTGTATTACTATTCATGTCCTCTACTGAAATACAAGCTCCAGAAAGTGGGGATTTTCGCCTGTTTTACCTCTTCCCTGACTACATTTCCATAGCTTACAAAACAAAGCGACAGTGAATAAATAAATGGTGGAATGACTTAATGAATAAAGAGGCCAGTTCCCAGGGAGGTCAAGGCAAACTTGCTGGAAATCTGATAATAAATATATAAGGTAATGTTTTCTGAACTAGATGAGAAGAAAAATAGAAAAATAAAGTGACATGCATGAATATAAGAAGATCCTTACATATTCCAGAGGAAAAGTTACTAGGTCATTGCTTGTGCATCCTAACAGGTAAGGGGAACAATGCTGTTGTTACAGGTGAAAGATCTCAGGGTTAATATTCTCCTAAGCCCTTTGCAGACACTCTTTTCCATCACTCTCTTATAACTCTGTAAAACCATAAGAGATTATGTTCTTTTCTAGAGTAGGATATGTGCACTCGGGCAATTTCCAACTTGCCTAAAGTCATATGGCTGGTAAGTAAGTACAAGGTTAGCACAATGATTAGACACTGTATTTTTAGAGACAGGAAGTCCTGGAATCTCTAATCTTCATAAACCACATGATAATCTAAGAAGACATCTTGCAAAATCCATTGTCTATACTCAGGTTTTGACTTCTGAAAGATTATCTCAATGAAGCACACACATTCACAGTGGAATAGTATCATAAAAGACCTTCATTACTTTTATGTAAAATTATTAGCTTGCAAGTCAAATTGAGGCTTTTCCCTCTCAGACTCCATTTGTTTATCAATTTCTCAAAAGACATACATGGATTAGATAGTCCATAATTTCAACTAAAAGGGCCCTTTACCATTTTCAGAGAAAGGGGGGGAGAAAATTTCCCATTTCAAAATGCATTTATCTTGTGTCTCTGGAGAATGCTATTTGGCATTTGTTTACTGGTGCTGATTTAGAAACCAATTCAATATACAGTGTTTATTTCAAAGCATTATTTCCCTCTGCCACTCTGTTTATTTTTTTTTCTGGGGATATTTGCATTTAGATGCTGTCTATCTGGCATAAGGGATATGACCATAAGCAATTTGAAGACAATGAGAAGTAGTTAAAGAGTAGTGAAATAAAGAGCCAATGCACAAGGAAGAAGTAAGGAGATAAACTAAGAAAAGGGATGTACAGATTTAGCATCATATAAAATAGTGAGAAATCAAGAGACATGAAAGTAAGGACAAGAAAAAGAAAAGTAAAAGGTAATGATAGTGATATTTCTGTATATTATAACATAATTACTATTCATCATGCTCTTTAAGGGGAAGAGGAAAGTTGGTAGAAACAAAAATGTAAAGGAAAGGACTGAATACACAGTTCTAGACAGTAAGGTTGAGAACAAGAGGGGATAATTATCAAGACTGTACGACCAAGGTCAATGTGTAAGCAATACAAGAAAATGCTATTTCATAATGTTATACTGTTTTTTTTTTCAGACAAGTAGCTTTATTCCCTCATTTAGGCAGTACTTAGGTGATACTTACTATTTATCCAGCTTGTTCAAAATGATGGAAATATGAATATCAATAAATATGGTATGCGGTTTCTATCAGAAGAATGAAGATTGGATTCTCTATTTATGATTGGATACTTTGAATAGAAGTAGGAAATTCCAAGTGTACCTTGAATGAGTGTCCACTACCTTTCACTGACAGTACTGTTTTATGGCTTGTTATCACAATAATGTTTCTTTTCCTCTTCATGGATATGAACTTGAATATGTCATTACTTCCAAGAACAGAAGAAAAGAGTCACACAGGAACTCAAAAATGGATGAAATATAAACTCTATTTTAAGAGCATAGGTCTAATTCAAATCACATTTCAACCAGATAAATTACAGTGTGTTTTCTCTGGAAGTCATTGTGTTGGAGAAAATTACCCAAGTGTTTATACATTTGTACAGGTGTATATACATGAAAGCCTGTTGGTAAGGTATTTTTATACATACAGGATAACCAAGTGCATTTAACTCAATGATGATCTGAATCATGTTAAAAGAAATT
Source organism: Rhynchomys soricoides (assembly GCA_019843965.1). Lineage (NCBI taxonomy): Eukaryota > Metazoa > Chordata > Mammalia > Rodentia > Muridae > Rhynchomys > Rhynchomys soricoides. The sequence continues at coordinate 7,498,095 of JADRCH010000175.1, forward strand.
GACGGTACAGTTATGGCAAAGACACAGTGCTGGGGGTTAATACATGCTGGGCAAAGCAAGCTCTAGTTGGATAAAATGAGTCCCAAGGCCAAGCCAAGAATACAACCTGCCAATGCCTCCAAATACCCTGTCATCTCTGCCTTTTGATATTTAGTGATGCCTAATTATTCTGCCCAGATTCAGGGATCTCTTCTACAGAACTGATGACCCATTTGATTATTCTCAGAGCCTGGGTGTTAAAATTCATCTGAAAAGAATCCCTACTTACACTTTCCAGTTTCTGCAATTTCTCTCTTGACAAACCAGTTCTTCCCCAATTTTAGAGAAGGTCCAGCCCTTCAGCTATATGTATTCTCTTTTCTCTATCTCTTCATGCTCAGAGTTCATCCAGTCAAGACCAGCTTAAATGTCACTTCTTCCATGAAATATTCCTTAGTGATGCAGGTTGAATTGGTCACTTTCATTTCCAAATCACCATGGCGCCTTTTCTATTATTTGTCTATAGCAGTTATGATGCTCTGTTTAGGCCAAAGAAATTTATGCTCATCTTTTATCTAGACTATTATCACTTTAAAGGAAGCACACAACATTTTGTAATTACCTTTGAAACTAGTGAAGAAATGTGGCTGGGTGTTTGAAGCTGCATTAGGGATTTTACAGTTCTCAGGTAAGAGATAGCCTCTCTTAAACTATTTGTAAGAATGTACTTCAACACGTTGAGCCTTAGTGGAATGGATAGATACAGTAAGAACAGCACCTTCATGGCATGTCATTATATTTTTAGCAGGTATGGCACAAACTATGTATGTTGGCTTCTTTGAAAAGTCAACAGAAGATCATAGATAAATTGTCTTACTGTACAAAAAAAAAAAAAATAATAATCTCTTAGATCACATTCAGAATTCTGTCCTGACATATTGTTTGATCTTGACAAAATATCTAAAAGCAAATAGGATAAAGATGAAAGCATGTTTTCTTAGTCTCTACTTAAGAACATTATTAAATGTACTTGGAAATATACCTCTTACAAGACTCATTGCACTGGAGTGAGATCCAAAGAACATGTTTTAATAAAAGTAAGAGTGGAAACAAAACATACTTGAGGTCTGTAGAGGATGGACTACTGTCTTCTTGAGCTGTTTCCATTTCTGTCTAAGAATGTATTGAGTACTATCTATGGACATCCGCTATATCTAACATAGGACTAAGATCAGAAAACTAAAGTTTCCACTTCTTGGCATTGTTAAAAGCCATTGTATCATAATACATATGAATTTCTCAGAAGAATGACTAACACATACTAAACTCTTTTCTTCTGGTACAGATTCTTGAATTGAGGTTTTCAATTCATTCCTATGTGGGAGATAGTACAAGCTGATTTATCAAACTAGAAAGTCAAGGTTCCTGAATTTTATGCATTTCTTCAAGGATACATGAATAGAAATATGCTGTCATTAGTGGAATGGTATCATGCAATATTGTCATCAATGGAAATATACAGCCGGCAACATAAAATGATTGCTAAGCTGCATCTAAAGAGGTGGTTCTCAGCATGTGGTTATGATGACACCTCTGGAAGCAACTAACCCTTTCAAAGGGGCTGCTGAAGACCCAGAAAAACAGGGAAATTTACATTACTATTCATAACAGTAGCAAAAATACAGTTATTAAGTAGCAACAAAAATTTATGGTTGGGGGCCATAATGGGTCCTGGAATTAAGAAGATTGAGAACCACTAATCTAAAGAAATAGGTAACCTTCATTAGAGGGGTCTGGATTGTTTTAGTGAAGTATGCATCACCAAAATAAGAGTTGCTCAGAGCCATATATAATATATTCAATACTATCGGGAAACAGAATTCTTGAGAAGATAGCATGTGCAAAGAGAGATGAGAACCCTCTGGTCAGTTTTTGAGATGGTTTGCTCTGTGGGTGTGATGAAAGCCTGTTTTCCTGTGGTCCACCATAAACAGTGAAGACGCCTATACTGCCCAGAAAATTATAAGGATTTGGAAGCTTTCTCCAGGAATGAGGGCCAAATCCCAGGAAAAAAATATTAATAACCTATCTATAGGTGACTGCTGTGCTTTGTTCTATAACATAATTGTAGCAATAGCTGACTTATAACAAATACTTTATATAATTACATTATATATTATGTAAATACAGAGTTGAGATTATAAAAGAGTAGGCAATTATGTATCTAGGTCTTATGATTATATCTTCAAACATATAAATCACCATAATCATTTTTACACTGAACTCTCATTTGGTAGGAACATTGCTAAAGGATGGCTTTTGTAATCTGTGATACTTTATCTGTCTCCCTTGCTTTGAGTCAAGCTGTGAGAGTTCCCAAGCTTAAAGATGGGACTTCTGGTTCATGATGGGGACTTTTCCTATTAAATGATAGTTACCATTGCTCACCTTGACCTTAAATACATCTTAAAAGGAGAGTATTTCATTTACTCATAGTTCAAATAGGGTTATCCAACAATCTAGCTAGAATCATCCTTCATGAGTCTAGAATATGTTTTTAACCTGTGGGATTTAAGGGCTTTCTCCCCCAAATGTCTCCAGGCATTCTTTATCTCTTAGTGCATTTACAGACTTACTTAAACCTGGTTATATTTGGACTTTCATAGCTATAGTGCCGTGTCACAAAATGAACCTACTCATCTGCCTGTCAAGAAGCCTACCTCAGAGGCTCTGTTCTTCATTTTCTGTGACCTTGAACAAATCTCTTTGCTTCATTAGAACTCCAATTTTCCAACTGTAAAACACACAAAAAAATAAACCAAGAGACCTTTTAGTTTCTTCCCAATTCAAATAACTTTCCCTCTGACTCACCAGTGGGTCCTTGGGTGACTCATTTAAAGCCTCTGAGCCTTATTTTCTTCACATTTCTTCCCATAACTCTCCCTTCATCCTCACTAATGACAAGTCCATCCTTGGAATCATTCTTGACTCCTTCCTCTCACATCCTACATTCAGCTCTGAGCAAATCCTGTGTGTGTCAACTTTAAAATAATACTCAGAATTCAGCCACTTATTGCTATGTACACGTTAAGCCACCACTGTCTTTCGCCATAACATAAAGAATAGGAGAAGATATGGGCTAGATATTTTATACAATTATTTAGCATTAACTCTTCAAAACCATCACCTTTATATCAGATCATTTCGTAAAATTCTTCAGAACAGTTTATACTGAGACCAGACTTCAACCAAGTAGCTGTGTGTCAGCAGGAAAACAGGCATAGTTGGGTAATGGCTACTGTTTTGTGTACACAAGTCTACAGTCAATGCTACTTATTGCCTACTTATTTTCCTACTTTTTTATTACAAAACAAAACAAGGAGGTAAGGGTTCATCTTTCATGTAAGCTAAAGGGTGTTGTTTCTCTGGCTAGACAGTAAAGAAGTCTCTTTCTATATAGACAAGTGTTTCTAGACACATGTTTCTAGACACATGTTTCTTTCCTACCCATTTATTTATTTATTTTAATGATCTATTAAGTACTATGTATCAAGAACTAAGTGGTATATTTGTAAGTACATGTTCTCCATACTTGCCGAAGAAGGGATTTGGAACATCCTTCTGTGATGGCCTCTCAGAAGACTATCTGGCCTTGCAATGTACAGGAGAAAAGATGCTTAAATATGTGACATGGTTGACTGGGGCAAGAATTCTATTATAACTTCCTCGCTGGATTTTTAAAGCAGATTACTTTTTCTGAGTATCAGGAGACATTTTACTAAGTGTTGAAGTAAATTTCCTTCATTTTACTAAACGAAGTAAACGTTATTCAGAAATGTGTCTCCCTTCTTTAGGAACTCAGAATCATTGTGTGTAGGGGGGTTTGCAAGATTTTTTATTGGTAATGTGGTTCCAAAGGTATGTGGCTTCAAGGCAAATAATGGGCTATCTAAGGCCATCAAGCTCAAAAGAGTGGTACTACCATATAAGTGTTGGTCTGAGATACTACTACTACTACTATCATTTCAAATTGACAAGTTTGTTTTTGTTGCTTGCTTCCTGATCCTTTCAGAGCTCCATTATATTAAGGAAATACAGATTTCTTTTTTCTCCAGTTAAAGACAGCCCTCGAAAACAGTGCTAAATTGTAACTTTCCCACAAGAATAAAAGGTTAAAAGGTCATGAGCGAGGATGTCAGGTCTAGCCACTGGAGGGCACCAAATTATCTCTTTTAACTGGAGCAACTTATCCACACTGGGGAGGACAAAGGACTTTGGATGGTCTGGCAGTGAGTGCAGAACAGAACAGCTAGAGCTTTAGCTCTGCAAATTTACTTAAAGACACTAAGTCTCAGGACAGCTGTGCACCTGTGAGTATTATTTCATGTGGTAGATTGTCAATGTTCCAAGATCAACCAAGGAAATGACCATACAATCTTTCCACAGTTATTTTTTTCTTGAGACAACCATGAAAAGCCAGTGCATAGCCCATGCACAACCAACACACTTTTTCACCTTTGTTTTCAACTGCTCAGACAAAGTTGCAATAGTTTCCACACAGTGGAAAATGAACATCTATGTCTAGGGAAACCTACAGGATCAATTTTTTCCATGGAGATAGGACTTGTCAAGGCAGTCATCTGGCTTATCTCACAGCTTTGTCCTCCAGCTGAATTAAGAGGAGTCCAGCTGGTGACCCTCAAAGCCTCACTAATGAACTTGATATTCCTTCTTGCTATGTTGACTCTTTGTCTGTCTGAGTGATGGCAAGGAGCAATGAAATGTTACTTTGCAGCTCAGTTTAAGAGATAATTGAGACTCCAGAGCAAACGACTGGCTAGATTTGGAAGGGAAATAAGTTTCAGTAATGTGTGCATTTCAGAGAGTCACAAATCTTCAGCAAAGTTATAAAAGGCTTTTGTCTTCAAGGCCTTCTTGGAGAGAATTAAAAGAGCTCCAAGTTTGCCAGCAGAATGAGAAGTGGACAGCGACCAGCCTTGAGCGCTTCAATGGGCAATTAGGAACATGGCACTCCATTGCACTGTCGCGGGGGAGTACTTTATAAAGTTTGGACGATGCTGTGGAAAATAAATTCTCTGGGACTAGGATATAATTTGTCCTTTCACACAACTGCCTTACATACAGCATAGTTAAGCTCAGAAAAAGGAAATCCTAGTAACGCTGCCCGTTGCCTTTACGTAACACTATTACAGAAGCCAGGAACAAGAGCACGAGATTTATCCTGTGTTCTGCTTTTGGGCATATTGTGTGGTGTCACTGGTCCTATCACAATTATAATTCCAATACCTGCTTTTTCCATGCTCGAACTCTTTTTCTATCATTATTTTTGTTTCTTTTAAATTTTTTAAATTTTTATTTAAAATATAATTTCCCTTTTTCTCCTTTTTTCAAGCCTCCCTGACCCTCACTGCACCCCAAATTCATGACCTCTTTTTATAACTTTTACACACAGAGATTTTTATATATGAATACCAACCATATGCTGAGACTGTGTAGTGTTGCTTGTATTATATGATTTCAAGAATGATCATTTGGTATCAGATAACCAATTGGGGGTTCATCCATAAAAAAAGACTGGTTCTTCCTTTCTTAGAAGTCTTAGAGTTACCTCTATTTCTCTGTATTGGGATAAGCCTCATGGGGTTTTCCCTTTTCATGTTACTTTGTCTGTTTTCATTGGCATTACTCGTGTCTTGTTTAGGCAGCTATATTGCTGAAACACCATGGTTCCATTTCCTTGTCTTCTCTGGGAGATGTAATCTTACAATAGACTTTCTGGTCATCTGTTTTATAGTCTCTTTACCACTTAATACCTTCTTATTACTTTGCTTGTCATTTAGAAGATGTCTTTCTCAACCACAGACTTTAAGCAAAATAATAATATCAAATATTTGAGAAAGATTATAAAGTCTACTAGATTTGGCAAAGCTTTTTATCTTATGTAATAGTCTTTTCAACAACCTATGAAGTTCATACTATTATTTTATGTTAAAGTCATGACTATAAAATAAAACAAAAGCTAAAGTACTAGTAAGGTGTATAAGACTACACAAAAAATTAATCAAAGAATAAATTGTCCTTTTAGAGGCAAACATATTAATAACTGTCTGGAATTCAATTTAAGTAGTGATTTCAAGGTAGTATACTCACTTCCAATGTTGTCACCTCACTGATTTCTCCCATACTTCCCAGTGAAAGTCATGTTTCTACCCTTTTTATTACTACAGAATGAGGCCTGAGAATCCACAACATGGTTTGCTATAGGAATATTCCTTGGCCACTGAGAGTCTTGAACTTTGGGTCCATAGTCCAATTATTTTTAACTCTTCTTCTTCCATAGAGCTTTATTCATACAATAGACCCTCAAATATTAGTTAAATTACATTGAATTTATTGATAGAACAAATAGAATAACAGCCTGAGGAGTGTTGACAAATGTTGACTCCCAACGTTCTTTTAACACCGAAAATGAAATATTTAGTTGTGCTATTGTAGTGGGGAATGATATGTTCTATTTTGAGCAAAAGTAATCGGTGATCTTGTGTAGGCATCAAAATATTGATACTCTTAACAATGACCTCATATTTTTTACTTAAATACATGAAAATATGCATGAATGGGAAGGAATTTTGTAGTAGAATTTTGTAGTAGGAATTTTGTAGTAGTAAAATAGAGCAGCATACAACATAAGTACTCTCTTCTCTCAAAAGTGGGTGTACTAAGAGTCCACAAATCTATCCTTCAGCACTATGGAGTGTACAACCTGTTGATTCTGTGGGATTCATCCATGTTTATGTAGAGATGTCAGTGGCCTATGTGTTCTCCACAGAATGGCAGATGGAAATTAGTTTCTTATCAACTCACATTCTAAGACTGTAGCCCATGACTAATTTGAAGATGGCTGCAGAAAACCAGAATGAGTATATGTGTACATATGTGTTTGAATACTGCATAAAAGAGTGATACTAAAAATTGAATAAATATACAGTATTGATATGTACTGTGAAGACAAGAAATCTTAAAGAAGACCTTTGGTGAATTTTCAACATGGTGTAGATATGATTGGTATATAGGCATGCTATGACATGTTAGGACTGAATGATAGTGGTCCAGACTGGGAATAACAATGGAAACGACTTCACATAAGCAGATAGGGCTGTAATTTGCTTATTATTTCTAGATTAGACCTTCCTTCTAGATTTAATTCATTAATTCCTCCCTTCTGGCCCATGCTTATTTGTGCAGGCTTTACATTCACTACTTAGACTTTCTTTGTATGCCTTTTTATTCACTTGACTCATTCCTTCACTGGTTTATAAACTTTGAGTGGAACACATGGATATGGCTGTTTTATCTTTATTTGTCAAGTGCTTTCTATAGTGCTTAGTCTGTCTTAACTACGTAGCAAGTACTAAAGGGATAACATAAGGGAAAAAAGTAGAAAAGAGAAAAAAAGGAGGGGAAGAACAATTCCCACTGAAGATATAATGTTGCCTCTCATTGAGCTTGGTATTAGCTACTTTCTGTTACTCCCTAGACTACTATGACCAAACTTAGATAAAGAAACCTCTAATTTTGCTTATGTTTGCAGAAAAAACAAACAAACAAAACAAAAACAAACAAACAAACAAAAAACCATCCCTAGTGATCAGGGAGGAATGTGAGGGAGCTATAGCAGAAAGTTAAGAGAGTATGTCTTTAACCCCAAGAACCAAGTAGATTACAAGATGCCAGTGGGGTCATTTATAAATTCTTAAAACCTATCTCAGTAGCTTACTGCCTCTACCAAGGATATGCCACCTTACAATGCAGCACCGCCAACTGAGAAACAAGTGTTCAAATATCTGAGCCTATGTGGGACACTCTCATTCAAATAACTATAAGCTATAACACCCATGTTTCTAAACTGCTACGAATATAGGAATTTAATTATGCTAAAATGACATGACAATGTCATCTAGATGGCATATGCTACAAAAATAAAATAAAATCTAAAATTTTCACCATTGGATGACTCTAAGCTAAGACAAAGTCATCTTCCTACCAAAAGACTTCACCTGTTCCCCAAGAAACACCACACTTTTTTACTCTATTCAACAAAAGAAGAGTGCTACATTATCTTTAAGACCTAGTAGTCAACAGTTTAAGTCTCTGAACTTCAGAAATTAGGACCAATAGTACTGAAGTAAGGAATTGTTACCTGTCACAAAAGGAAGAAAACAGAAAGCAGTAGTATTGTGAAATGCCATAAAGATGGTAGATCAGATTGACACAAATGAGACCTGTTCTTGCTTCTATATTAGCTATACATTATCACCAATTTGTTGTATTGGTTATATGTCCTCACCACTATGTTAGAGGGAAAAAAATCAAAATTCAAAAATCTTGATAACATTCTGCTTGGCTTGTTGAGTACATGTGGAATACATTATATATAATTTTGCCATAGGGAAAAATATCATCAACCTCATGAAGGCTTTCTTCTTGTAAAGTCTCAAGCTAATATTCTTATCTAAATAATATTATCTGTAGATGTCATTAGTTATTTACCTGGTATCATAGTTTGCTTTATGTTGCTGTAATAAACTCCATAACCAAAAGCAATTCTGGAAGGAAAGTGTATGTTTCAAATTATAACTGACAGGTCACAACTGATCACTGAGAGAATTCAGGATAAGAACTCCAGTCAGGAACCTGGAGCCAGGAGCTAAAGCAGAGGCTATGAAGGAACGCTACATACTGTCTTGTTCCACATGGCTTGTTCAGCTTTCTTTCTCATATAATACAGGACAACCTTCCTGCAGTTGGCACTGGCCACAATGGATTGGACCTTCCCACATCAATCAATAATTAAGAAACTGCAACACAGGCTTGCCTACAGTTCAATCTGATGGAGGCATTTTCTCAATAGAAATCTACTCTCCATAGGTGACTCTTGTTTGTATAAAGTTGAAAAAACAAAAGTAAAGCAAAGCAAAACAAGAACAAAAAGGAAAAGAAAAGGAATAAAAAAGAAAAGAAAAACATTTGACCAGCACACCTGGTAAGGATGGCTTGTACCTGAAGAAATAAAATAAAGGTTTGATGTTCACTCTTTGAAATTAAAAAAAAAAAATCCTTTCAAGGAATTTCTATTAAGGCCATCTATTCTGCCTGTGTAATCTGTCTAAAGAAGACATGGGGTCCCTCTGCTAGCATGCGTAGCTTAGGTTAATGTTATTTTTATTCTACTTCATCACACTAGATGATTTTCCTGTTGGGAAGGTCCTTCCTCACTCCATGACTAGACTGAAAACAATTTTCTGTTATTTTTGAGATTCCCAGGACATTCTAATGACATTTAACTGCATTTTCCACCAATATTTAGAGACAATAATGAGTTATGAAGTATCTTTTCAGTTTATGGATATGAAATACAGAAAATATATTATTTCTCTCTATCTATTAAAAACTTTTTATAAGAAATGTTATAATGGTTATAAATTTTGGGCAGGGAAGATGGCTCAGTGTTTAAGAACAGCTGGTAATTCTGTAGAGGCCTGGGGTTCAGTTCCTAGCATCTGTATCTAGTTCCAGGGATCTGAACCCAATTCTGGCTTCAAGAAGCATTGCAAGTAATGACACACATAAAAACACACATGCAAAACACTAACCCACATAAAATTAAAATAAGTAAATCTAATATTTTGCATTTTAAAATATTTTCTACACTAATTATGCTTCAAAAACATCCCTATCACAAATTTTTGAGCTTTGTTCATACTTTACAGAGAAGGAAAAAATGTCATTCAGGCTTTATACTCTATTAAATAGCAGCCTGTAGAATGTGAGTCATGTAAAATGCATGCTTGGCCAATTGCTTCAGATATAGAGAGCTGATGTTCTTTATTCAGTCTGTGAGTACTTCATCCCTCAATCACAATGTCATAGAGGCATATAGTTTTACTGTAAAGATGCTGCCTAACAACATTTATACATGTTTCATGTTAGAAGAGTCTGTATTTGAAATGCCATTTCTAGTCATTATTACATGGTTTTAAAAATTCTTGCATCTGCTGAAAAGATGGTCATCAAAATCTTTAAGTTATAAGTGTTCCTTGATAAGAACAACCAAAATAAAGCTTTCAATGACAAGCAGAAACCAAATCATTTCAATATGAGAAGCTTGATTTTCTTATGACAAAAGGATGAAGAGGCTTTTGTGTTATCAGAATCATCAGATCTATATGACACAGTGGTGACAGGACATTAAGAAACGGTTTTGAAACTTTATGGAAGGAGTGCTGTTAGTAATTTAATGGAGGTGGGGGTATGGGAGAATCTTGAATCCCTTCCGTCATTCAGCCTTCAAAGAACCTTATGAAATTTCCCTATAGTCCTTGGTGTAGAGTCAATAGGCCATGCTGTTCAAAGAAAAAATGTGGCTAAATTCTCTCTCTCTCTCTCTCTCTCTCTCTCCCTCCCTCCTTCCCTCCCTCCCTCCTTTGCTTCAGAGCCAACTTATCACACACATATAAAACTCAGCCCCATTCTTCGATCACTCTACAAGGTTTGTTGTCTTTATTCCTCAAGACTTCCCTTACAAAGTAACAAAAATTTGGTCCCTTAAAATAATGAATTTTCTAACTACAGAGGACAGAACTACTAAATTAAGGAAATCTACACATTAAGGAAGGAGGGATTTTTTGTTTCTTAACTTGCCTTTAAGTCACATGAGCATATCCTCCTTCTGAAAGCAGCTACCATGTTCCATCTCTAGAAAAATGCTTCATTTATACTAAAGTACCAGTCTTACTAGAATAAGACCTAGCATTATAATCTCATTTCAATTCAGGTTACTTATATAAGGACCTCATTTCTAAATAAAGATCACAGTCTGAGGTCTAAACATATATTCATTGGGTCTGAACAAAATTCAATCCATAAAATAAGCTTAATGAAATTATTTAAACCTCCAGGAAAAATATATACTCACAAAAATAGTATTCCTTTAATTGGAATCAATAAGACAAATATCTTGGCTATGATTTCTTAAATGATTCCCATTGAGGTCAAAGATTTTAATTAGAATCCCAACAATCAATAACTGGTTTCAAAAAGTAGAGACAATAAAGAGAATCTGTGTCATTTGGGGTCCTTCAATTAATCTTATTTTCCATCCCCATAGCTTCATAAACACACCACTCACATAGAAATTCCTGTTTTGTTGGCTGCTCCTTGCCACACAAAAATGACTCTATTGAGTTGAAAGGTCCTAGGTCAGAGATTATCTTTCTGAAAAAACCCAGGACCCTGCACTGAATCTGACTCATCACATTTATCACAATATGTACATTTTATTGAATGAAGAAATAACATGGCAGAAAAGCAAAGACAGTATGCTCTTCATACTTTGAAAACTCCAGAGAACAAGACCCATGAGCTCCAGCCTACAGCTATGATGATTAGTCTGGCTTTCAACAAGTCATTTTATTTTGTTGTCTGCTCCATCATCTGTTGATCTGGCTCACCTCTGTGCTGTTGTGGGTGTCTACATAGGGAAGCTAGGCACTCACTATGCCTTCTGAAAAAGAGTAGTGAATGACAGACTTTGTCACAGTGTCTTCATAAGTCCTGGTGACTGATTTAGAGAGAAAATATAGTGAAACATCAAAGACTCAAGCCCTCACTAGTTCATTGCAACTACCTTACTCTTCTACCTCATCCACTCTTCTCCTTGGGCTCTTGTGACAGAGTTCAGTTTCCTCATCTTTTGTGCTCGCTCTGGCAACATGCTTTCTTTGCTTCCATTTCTCTTCTCGGTGACATATTTCTGATGCTTTTCTGGCCAGTTAGTGGATCCAAGTGTACATGGACCTCTCTAGAAGTTGTAGGTTGTGACTCTAATGGTTATTTTCCAATGAAACAGAATACCTACTTTCCTTTCTATTAACATCCCGATTGTGTACTCTCTCTCCCATCAAAAATAGATCATGATTCAAGATCGAGTGTGTCAGTCAATTGAGATGTTTTAGGCAAAGGCTATAAATATCTCTTTAATGATGGAAGGATTTTCTAAAAGAAAATCCATTTCCATGTTCACACTTAGTTCAGGATGAGGCACTTATTATTTAAGTTTTTCTCTTATTTTTATCTTAGTCACTTGCTAGAAAAGACTCCATTCTACTAGGGACAGAAAATAAGAAAGATAGTAGGACCTTATTTTTTTTCAGAATTGCATATAGCACAGAAATAAAAGGCAAACATATACTCACATAGACTCATTGATTGCCTCAGTTTCCCATTGGTAAAATGAGTTTAATGGTATTAGCCACCTAATACAAAGACTTTTGTGGAGGATTGATTAGGTACTTACCCAGCCCTTTGATCTTGTCCAATATACATTAAAAGTCAGCTAACGATTTAGAAGTCCAAGTCTAGGTGTTTTATAGCCACAGCCTGGTTTCATTTATGGTCATAGAGCTGTGTTCAGTGAGGTTTTAGTGATTTCCATCAAAACTAAACTAAGACTTTCTTTTAAAAGCCTAAGTTATAACCATATCTTGGCATAAGGCAATGCCATGAGTTGGTCATGAAAAGAGATTAATTTCCAAACCCTCAAGCCTGAGACTAAAGGACATCTGAGTATCCTTTCAAAACCAAGCAGATGACTATAATGATTCAAACCATATTGAAGGTTATAAAAATTGACTTCAGGAAAATAAAAATATAGTGGCATGATTTGTCTTGGCTCTTAGTATTAGAAGATGCACGAATAGCCCTTTCCTTTAGAAATTATCTTAAAGCACGTCTCAGATTAAAGATTTTTTCTAAAGAGTTGAGAATACCCTCTTGTCTGTTTTATGTAGAAAAATATCTATGTACATGAGTGAAGTAGAGAGTCTGAGGTTGCTTTCTACAGAAAAGCATGTGACCCCTTAGGTTTATGCCACAGGGGGTGAGAGTTCACTTTGGGTAATGTGTAATAAGGGAATGAAACAGAACTTGGGTCTATTTGTTTAGTCATGAGATGCAAGCAAATTACTTAATCTTCCTTGGTTTTAGATTTTATGTGTGAGTGGAAACCATAATACTTACTTTGATACTTCAAAGGGTTCAAGTTTCTCACCCTGTTTTCACAGTGTCATGCTCTTCTTTGTACTTTCAATTATGTGTCCCTCCTTTCATATTTTGCACTTGATATTTAGAGTCTGGATTCATATGAGGGCTCCCTGTGCAGGCCTATTGGTTTCAATAGCTGCCCAAGGTCATATTTTCAAAATTACATTTCAAAGCTTGCTGATCTTCCTTCTTGGGCCATCTCCCTTTTCAGAAGCTCTAGTCATTGAAGCACAACTCTTCTTTACTGTGTCCACTTTAATTGGCTCGTGGTAGGTGCTCTTCAAGTCTGCAGAATGAATACTGATGGAATCTGATTTCCTTAAGTACTCAGCTACACTGAGATTTCATTCCTTGACTGATGAAGCTCCAAGATGTGTTTTATATGCACTCCCTCTCAAGGTCCCTATCTCTTTTGCTTTATAAGAATGAAGTTCAGGAAAGAGGTTTTTTGGTTAGCTTATTCCATCTTAACATCAATGAAATTGGAGGCAAGGGAGTAAAAGCTATACAGGATGATCTTCTTCCCAAGAATAATATGTCTCAATTATTGAAGTTTCCCCTCCATTACTCAGTTCCTTACCTGACTGTTTCCTACACCTCACCAATCTTAAGAATTATCTAGACAGATTATATGAACTAGATATCCCCTCCTCAGCATCCTGGATCTGAAGCTAAAATAAATTCATCTATGATGCCTACATTTTAAAAAAATGACTGAAACTATTTTTATTTGTCTTTGTATGTGATCAGGCTTGAGAATCACTACCCTGAGTATGTATGTTGTGCTCTAGGGCTTAGGGAGAATTTTTCCCGGGATTTTAACATAGAAAACAGAGGCTGTTCAAATGAGGCTTATAAGTTGGATTCTATAATAGATTATAATTTAAATAGCTCTATTAATTATTTTTGTTAATTTTATACTCCTAAGAAAACCTCAGGCAAGGAACTGCCTCCATTAGGTTAGCCTATAGGCATGTCTGTGAGGGCATTTTATTGATTAAAGATTGATCTGGGCAGGTTCAGTTACTATGGGCAGTATCACCAAGAGCAGAAAGTCCATGACTGTATAGGAAGGAACGCTGAGCAAGCTATGGAAAGCAATCCTGTAAGCAGGATTCTTCCATGACTTCTGCTTCAGTTTCTGCCTCCAGGTTCCTGACTTGTCTTCCCTCAACGATAGACATTAAAGTATAAGATGGCATAACATTGCTTTTGGTCATGCTACTTATCACAACAGAAAGTAAATAAGGAAAATATTTAAATGTTTTTCTGCCTCTGTTTAAAAATAGTTAAGTCATAAGATTAGATTTATTTTTCTGAGACCCTCAGTAACATAATATAAACAGAGTAATGTACAGGCAGAAACTTCTAGAGGGTACCTTAACTCACAGTATAGTGGGACATGTGCATAATATTAGCAGGCAAAATTCTCCTTACTTCTAGATCCTTTGCATGTGGTGGTGAGTACCTGAGCATCCAGTCTTTACACTATTCTCCCAGGATGTTTGCTTGTGTGCATTGATGGTGAAAAGGGAAAGAAACTGGGGAAAGGTGTGTTGCTCTCAGTATGTGTTTTGTTATTATGTTTGACCCTGAAAAGAAGATATAGAAGTAGAGTTTGTATTTTATTAATAGATATTAATGTCATGTTCATAGATAAAGAAATTATCATCTAGAACAAATGGATCTATAAGTAAAGAGAGCTTTGACTGTAGATTACACAAGCAGCATGCCTCACTGGACTGAGTGTAAGCAGTGAATTTTTGGCCACAGGTAAGAAAATGGCAAGAAAACTTAAAGTGATTGAAAGAAGACAATTTTCAAAGATAAGATATAACAAGGGCATGTGAAGTGACATGCTGACAGATGCACGGAAAATCTACAACATAATTGACAGGAAATTATATCTTAAGCTGAAGTGACAAACCATTAAGTGGATATCAGAGAAAATCAACCAAAACTTATATTACTCAGTGACAAATAACCCATAGATGTGACCAAGAAACTGCTAGTAAGTTTACATGAGGAAAGAAAAAGAGTTTCAGAAGAGTAGTTTTGGGGATAAATGTGGTAGAACACTCATACATGAAATTAAAGGCTCATACCTAAGAGACTTCAGGTGATGTGTGAATCTCTTGCCCTTCTGCCTTCCATCATGGAAAAACACAGTGCCTATCTCCTCTGGAGCACGGATAACAGCGGACATCTTGGAAAATGAGAGCAGCCCTCTTCGGACAGTTGAATCTGCAAGCATATCAATCTTGGATTTTAAGGTTTCTAGAAATATTGACAACAAACATGTGTTCTTTATAAGTTATTCATTCTTATACATATTGTTATAGTCCCCAAAATGGAGTTCCATTTTATTACTCAGCAAATTTCTTCTTGAATGATCAGAATGGAGTCAATTAAACTCTTATTTACTTAACTTGCTTTATATAAATGTGGTTTTCGGTTCTTCTAAAAGTTAGAGACTTAATAAATATCTCTTTAAATATGCACTGTGCAGCTAGTATCTCCCAGTTAGCCTGGTAGACCATGAGGAAACAATAGGGAATTTGATACATTTCTGGAATTAAATAACTTCTATGAAATACTAAGTTGATTAGGTGCTTCAATAGTGATCACGTGTTGCTGAGCATCATGTATGAGCAAGTATGTAAGTTTAAATTTACTCTGCTTTACATATATTCTTTCTGAAAACACGATGTCATTGGAGCATCCATTTTGTTCCTCACAGCAGGCTTCTCACAATTCCTTATTACAATGGTTTTGGTAAAGAAGTCAACTGTCACAGAGGTTCTGGAATTTTTCCCCATTTACTTCACTAAGCTATAACCAATAAAAAAATCAAGATCTATACTTTAAACTTAGTTTGTTCTGTCTCCCTCTGTTTCTACCTCTCTGACCTACTGTTCTTCCACCAAAGATTACTCAGAACACATTAAGGTTTTTCAATACAAATAACAGAGAAAATAGGATCTGTGATTTCCTTGTTTAATGAGCAATTGAAGCCATCCCCTCCAGAAAAAAGTTAATGATTTCAACAGATGATAAAGGAGAATAAACTCCCTTTCAAAGAGTTAACTGCATTCAGTTCTGTGAAATGGATTATCTATCAAAAGGAAATGGAAGTCAAATTCACTGTGGATGATGGAGTACTTCAGATCCAGGTCAGTTGGTACACTGTAAGCAGCTTAGCCCTGAAGGGGCTGAGCAAGAAGGAATAGTACCGAGACCAAGCAAAAGTTGTAGCAAAAGAGGTGAAACTACCATGCATAAAGTATAACCATGGACAAAAGTAGACACTTGCTGCTGAAGCCATGAGCCTGCAAAGGGAGCAGAGAAAGTTATTACCAACCTCTTCACTTTCCCACTAGTCTCTGGCATTGTTAGAATCCAGAAGTAGCCTCAAAAGAAGTAGAGTATAACAATACACAAGTTGAAGTCAGGTTTCAGAAGCAGAAAGCAGAAAGGACTGGAATGAGCAGCATAGGGAAATGAAGCCTATCCATGACAGGAACACCTCTCTCTTCTGAAGAAATAAACAGGCCTTTCCTTCTTGCAGTTCCTCTGCATATAAAATGCAGGTTATGGTGTGTACTGCCTCCTTTATAAAATTAACTACGAAATCACTCCTTGTTTAAAGAAGCCACTTTTAATATCATGAATCAAGCTAGTTTATATCTTCCACTCAATAGCCTTATGAAGGGAAAAAAAAATAAGTTCTTTATTTCCAAGCTTTAAATTCCTCTGGTCAGTAAGAGAAGTGATATTCTGCAGAAAGATTGGAGATTTCTGAGATTTCTGGCACACACATAGGTTAGGAGACAGTATCTAGATCTGAGTTGTGAGCAGCACTCCTCTGCAGCACTGTTCTCTGAATAATATATCTGTATTAACTACACATGTAAACTTACAGGGAAACCAAAAGAATTCCATTATCATAAGGGGAACAATTCTATGCACTTTCAATTCACTGAGTCAGGTATTGTTAATTATTCCTGTGCCATGCCATTTTTCAAGCTGTTGAAAACTTTAAGAAGTGATGTACTCCAGAGGAGGGGTTTCTATCAGTTGCTTTTTCCATCACTGTGATCAAAATACCTGATTAAAAACAACTTAGGGAGTAAATTTATTTGTGCTCAGGGTTTCAGAGGATGTAGACCATATTGACAGGACCGTGGAAAGGAGTGACATCATGGTGGTAGAAAAATGTCCTGGAGTCCTTCACAAAGCTGCAGGATCAGGGAACAGAGAATGGGACAGAAGCAACTTCGAAGGCCTGCCCACACTGACCCATCTCCTCTAGCCAGAGAACTCCTCCAGAAAGTTTGATAACCTCCCCAAACTGCACTACCAGGTGGAGAGGCCAGGTGTTCAGATTAATGAACCTGCAGGGAGCATTTCATATTCCAGCCATAATCTGTTTTTAAATGCTGAAGGTGGGGGGGGGGTGAAGGCACAGATGAAAGTAACTTACAAAAAATGTACATATTCAAGTAAAGGCCAGAATAGCTATAAAATAATTCATAGATAGAATCTAATTTTTAGTTAGTGTGATGGCTAATCTTGGTTGACAACTTGACTATAACTGGAATCAAGTAAATTTCAAGCTGCTGGACATGCCAGAGTTTTTTCACGACTTAATTCTTGGAAGTGGGACGATGTACCCATATAAAAGTATATAAAGGAAAGAAGCTTCTCCTTTTAGCTTATGTGCCCTCACTCTCGATGACTTGTTCATCCTTCTGCTGCTGAGGCATTCCTCGGCTGGTATTAGAACCTACTTCTTCAAAATTCCAATGCTGACTGAAGGCCAGAAGCACTCTAGGACTTTCCTGGGATTCCAGCACCAGATTGGGATTGTTGAGACATTGAGCTTCAAGGACTAACAATTACTAGATTCTTTGATTTTCTATTACAAGACAGTCGATTTTGGACTACCCAGACCACAGCCTGTAAGACACTCTAATAAATCCATATATTTTCAGATATTACAAAATAAGATCTAATAGTCATGAACAATTTTTAAATAATAGCAAAATAAAATAGACAGCAACAGTGACTAAAATTAAAACATCTGTAATTTCTGTTAGTTATGCAGTTACTTCCAATAATACTGATATTTTCTGTGGTTCTGTTAATGTCAGAGGAAGTCAGTCATTAGCAGGAGTTCAGTGATAAAGATTTTTTTCCCGCACAAGGTCATAGATTCCATTGGTTTCTATCTACAATGTACTCGTGGTTTGTAGAACTCCTTTCTAGAGCTCACACCATGTGTGGTAAATAGTGTACCTAGATATCTAGTGAGTGAAGTAAACATAGTTTTAAAAAACCTCTGTAGAGATGGGCAGTGGTGGTGCACGCCTTTAATCCCAGCACTCAGGAGACAGAGGCAGGTGGATTTCTGAGTTCAAGGCCAGCCTGGTCTACAGAGTAAGTTCCAGGACAGCCAGGGATACACAGAGAAACTCTGTCTCAAAAAAACAAAACAAACAAACAAACAAACAAAACCAAAAAACCTCTGTAGATAGAAACCAAGTATTAGAAAGAATTCCTTAGACATGGTGATTTACTCTAAATAAGCCAAGAAAATTATGCTTTATGCAGACAAGGTTTCATTAGTTCTCACCTACACACAAGCATAGATGTGAACTACCTCATGTGCAAGAGGCCTGGCTATTGATTTATCCCATAATTACAAGGCTTTATGGGAAAACACGAAGAAAAACTATAGAGTATGTTAAGAAGTAGACATTTAAAACTTGTTAATAATGGAAAATATAAATTAGAAATAATAATAATTTTATATGTAAGATTTTTCTTCTAGGGGAGAAAAATGTTTTCCTAAATCAGCAGGCAGTTGCAATCAACAAATGAGATATGGATATCAATAATACACAACCAGTGTAGAATAGCTGGTAGCCAGTTTACAAAAACATGTTTATTCTTCCTCAGAAGCAAGGCAAAGACTTAAGAAATAATAGCAAACTCCTATAATTTATCACGTTATCAAAGCACTATAATAAGAACATTCTGAGAAGGTTGAGATGAAATGGAATTTTTTCAGACCTTATTTGTGACTATCTGGGAAAATAATTTGGCAAAAGCATTAAAACCTTTGAACACTAAAAAGCTTTCAAGGTCCTATCTCATTTAATACTCACACCAAATCTGTGAAGCAGTTATGGCCACACTCATTATATAAAGGAATAGCTCAAGGATCTATGAAGTTAATGCAAAGCATCCAAACTACAGAGCTTATAGGAAGCACTAGCAATACCCCAAAACATTTCTCTGCAGCATTGAAGCCTGAAATTTGTTTATTACATTCTAATGTGATGTCTTTCAGCTCTTTGTACAAGAAAGACCACATGTACTAACATCTTCTACAACATTTTGATACTAAAGACAAGTTCATAACTCAACATTTGAAAAGTTAAGAAAGTGCTAGGCTAAAGATTGAATTCAATAGTAGAGCATACTGTTGTACTGCATTAAGCAATATATGCATATATATGTATATGTATATATGTGTGTGTAAAATGAATCGTCGTGTTGTAGAATTAGAACATTTTTTTCTTTTACATTACTAGATTTCTGCAATTTCTCTAATTGCTAATCATAACATTTGTGATCAAGGAAATGCAAATTCATATTTTAAAGGAAGAAGTTAATTACAATAGTGTGTTTAGATTATATAAGGTCCAATAATTCACACGAATCAGTCATAATATTATTCCACAAACCTAAGACTTTATCTCAAAAAATGGATATTTAATATGTTTCATATGGATTTCCCCCCTAATTTGCTGTAACCTTATCTTACTAGAAATAATAGCTGTCAGGTGAAACAGAACAACAGCATAGGTTTGCAGGTTCTCAGGTTTTACCTGGATTCTGCAACTAATTAATTATCTTTGCAATTTGATAAAATATCATTAACCTGACTAAACTTGGATATAAAGTTTATTGTTAATTAAACTGTTGTTATTTAAGATGGTTAAAAAGAAGAAGCTGGGGTATAATACCCTAGATTGACATGAAGCTGTACAACGTAATGTAGAGGTCTGTACATTTATTTCTATAATTATATAGGACTATCCTGCTTTGGTTTTTGTTGCTGTGGTAAAACATTGACCAAAATCAACTTAGTGAAGAAAGGCTTTATTTGGCTTCTATTTTCACATCAGAGTCCATCATCAAAAGAAGGAAAAGCAGGAAGTCAATGCAGGAACTTGGAAGCAGCAACTGAAGCTCCCAATGGCTTGTTTGGCTTGCTTTCATAAACAACTCAAGACCACCTGCCCAGGGGTGGCACAGCCCACAGTGAGCTCCAACATCAATCATTAATCAAGATAATGCTTCCACAAACTTGCTTATAGGCTAACTTGATATGGACATTTTTTTTTTTTTTCAAATGGGATTCTCTCCTCTGAAATGACTCAAGCTTGTGTCAAGTTGACCAAAAACTAACCATCACAAGGAATGAAAGTTGAGGTTGGAAAGAGAGCCAAACAAGAAAAACAATCTTATCTGAAAGTTGATATGGCTCTTGTTGCCAAGCATATAGTGTGGCTTCATATTTATTTGCCAGCACCCAGGGAAACCTGTTACATAAGCAGCACAAAGAGTTGATCAGGCCAAAGCCTCCAGGGACACAAAGGTTTATGTAGAAACCAACATTTCCCCCTTGTTGGGATATTATGCAGAGCTGAATGATTTAATGGGTAATGTGCACACGTTATTTTTCACAGCAAATGAAGAAGTGGATTCTACATGACTATATTTTATAGTGACTGTTTTGAAAAGTCAAGGATTTAACATAAATCAACAATCAGTGAGGGAGTTTTGCAAGGACTTTGGTGCCATAGAGACTCTTTTGCCAGCTGTTTTTGCCCATCCTCCCCTTTCTTTCCAGTTTTCCTTATTTTTTCCAGCTTTTTCCTTCTCCTTGTGAAATTCTTTTGGAGGCAGATGGTAAAAGGAGCAAGAGTTTGAACTCCTAGATCAGATTGCTTGATAAAACTCCTTTTCTCACATATACTGGCAATTTATTGTGTGTATGTTGCTTAATTTTTGTGTTTCTGCTTTCTCTTCTGGAAAGTAGGTTTAATAATACCTATCTCATGAGACATAATTGTGACATAGAGAAATTTTAGTAAATAATACACAAAGATTAATTAGAATTATCATATTAAAGTCAATAATTCACTCAATTGTCAATCAATTTTGTGTCCCTATAATGGATTGAGTATAATGTATGGTATAATATAATGTAATATATTGTGACTTCAAACTAAATAATTCCCTAAATTCATGTAACTTCCACTTAATAGTAGAGACAGACTTACACATAGGTAACTCTAAAACATACCAATATCAACTATGTACAAAGAAGTTCCACCATGCCATTTAGTTCAGAGAAAAATGGGGGCTAAAGAAATTCTCATGAAGGAGGTGATATCTAAGCCTAATCTAATGGGAGCAAAATCATGCAGTGCTTTACTTTGAGTCATGCATAGTGCTGAGATGCTTATATGTAGCTTATGAAATCTTTTGCAGAATATTGTGATGTGTCTTTTTTTTTTAAATGAGGCTAGAGCATAGGGAAATTAAATAACCTGCCTAAGGATACATAGTTAGAAAGCAGCAAAGCTTAGTGGCTATGTTCTCAGTTATTATAATTTCTGTATCTTCAGTACCTTAAATATGAAAGGATATGTGCAAGTCCTAAGGAAGAGACTGCATGCAAGGAAGGGAGAGTAGATACAGCAGGATTCAGAGGAAAGGAAGTCATGCTGTGGAAGGAGCAAACCAGAAGTTCTCGGAGCAGGTGTTCAGAATGCAGCAGGATGTCATGAGCATGGTGACACAGGCTGAGAGAATGGAATATCTTTGTGTTGCACATGAAAACGATCCTACGTCAGTGAAAAAGCCATAAGGTGAACAAAAATACTGAATACATCTCTGTGAAAGTGACTAATCATCTGTACGTCTTAATTTCATGAGAGGATATGGGAGAGGGAATTGTTATTAAAATGCACACAATGATGTATGGATCTATGCAGAGTGCCTGATAACTGGGAGACAGTCAGTGGTTGATCATTATGCCTAAAGAGTGCACTTCAGTGGAGAAATAGGAGACATGTGTGTGTCCAAGTTTATATGGACATACAGGGATAAAACCATGTCAAGGTAGGAAGGGGAAAAATCCATGAAGTTAAAAATCTACCCTTGGCATTTTGTAGGAAATTGCTGACATGTCGCCTCTCAGCAAGTCCAATATTCAAACATTGAAATCTGTCACTGTTGCTCCTGTTGGTAGAGGCTTATCTATCTTTGTCTTCTTGTCTGTGTGCTGCCCTCTTTCTTTGTGTCAACCTGTGTACAGTTGAATTCACATAAATTGCATGAATATATAATTCAAGTCCTTAAATGGGACAAATTGGTATGGGGGACTTTATATGATTTTCCTATTAAAGAGGAAATGTTCTCTAGATATATAATATGTCATTAACTGAGTCAAATTTTAGATATTCTTACACATATCTTATTTCTAGTGAACTATTAAAAAATGACTTTCTTTGCTCTCTTGTAAACCCCTGGGGCTGGGCTATTGTAGAAAAGACAAGACATACTCAGAATAGGGAAATGGCATATGAAAATAATAGGCTAGGCAGTGTTGGGTTAAAAACAAGGCTCCTGCTATGAAACATGGGCTACATCCCTGTCATCTTGCCCCACCTCATCCCAATAACACTCCATCAAGCTGTCTCATGGCAGAGAGGGAGAGAACATCCGCAAAGAGCTCATGCATCTCACCCAGCACTTCTGAGAGTATTGACAGAGATGAATCATGAAGCCTATAGGGGTAATAAAATAGGGCACGAAGTGAAAGAAACATGGGTTCAAGACTCAATAGATGAAGATTTACCTCAGAATCAAAACCTTCATCTGTAGGAAATAAAAGGGCCTTAAATTTAAGAACCAAACGCATGAAGTAGCTAAAAACAGCCACCACACTATTTCTTTCAATGAAACTGGACCAGTGAAAACAACAGACAAGATATATAAACAAGCAGAGGACATCAAGAAAAGATAGATAAGCAAGGAAGGAAAGAAGCAAGCAGGAAGATAAGCAGATGGGGAGATGGGAAATGTTCTCGATGTTCCCATCTCTCCAGAGAAGATTTCTGAAAACAAATGGACCATGTAGAGCATTTTCTTGCTGTTAAAACTGTTCTGACCTACTTGGTGGGAGTGGAGGTAGGGAGGTACACTCTTGAAAAGGTTGTTTCTAGAATAAACAAAGGACATTTGACAATTCTCCTTCACCCAATATTTACAAGGGAGGCAATGATTGAGAGCTAGAGAGTTGGAAATATGCCAATCTGTCCAGCCAGGTTATGAAACACACACGTTTGTCCAAAGCTAAAGAAAAATAGAAACTGCAAACATAAGGACAGCCTTACTGGCTAGAATGATGCGCTCAGAGGGACTGTGTCACCTGCTGGTCTCCATGTTATGATGAGGTAGATAGCAAAAACAGGATTGAAAGCCACATCTAAATCCTTCAAACAGTCCTTCTGAATGATACTATAAAACAAATCCATGGCTTCTGTGGGACTAAGATATAACACATTTGTCAGGAGAGGCACCAAAATTAATAAATAAATAAAAACTCTCACTTGGAAAGAGAGTGTGATTGAAATACTATAAAAGAGGCCAAGGCTTTTGTCCTGGGGGGAACATTTTTGTTTTCTGATTATTTAATGTACACTTAGGGGATTTTAAGGTTCAAAATGTTTGTCCGGAGTCCTAGTGTCCAAAGAATAATTCATCCCCATGGTACCAGAAAGTAATATGTCATATCAAGACCTCAGTAACTTAAAGAAAGATTTAGAATTCCTTCCCACACTACTGATGACTGTAGGTCAGGCACTGTGCCTCTATGGCACAAGTTTCTGGCTCTATTACAGATGAAAAGCCAGCCTTCTTTGCAAAAATCCATTTTGTAGGACAAAGGTAAAAGAACATAAGAGTTATGGGGACCTTGAGAGATTTTTAAGTGTTTTTTCTGGGATTAAACCTGTGTGCACTGATTGGTCAGCATCAGTCAGGCACAATATGAACAGAAGGAACCATGGCTGAGACTGTGACATGATCATAGTAAGAAGGAAAATGAAACATGACTGGGACCAATAATATCAGTTACTGTGTTCTATCCCTCTTACAAATGATAACACTTAATCTACCTCAGTCTAAGGAACATAATCGGAAAACTTTTGGAGATATATATATATATATATATATATATATATATATATATATATATATA
>JADRCH010000175.1:7522549-7543366 GCA_019843965.1 Rhynchomys soricoides
ATATATATATATATATATATATATATATATATATATATATATATATAATCTCGAATTAAAAACAGTCATGAATGCACACATACACACACACACACACATACACACATTGCCCAACATGTATCAAAAATATACTTGTTGATAAAGAGACATTATCAAAATCACTCCATTCAGAAACAGAAAGCACATGAGCCCCACAAACTCAAGCTGGCCAAAGCAAGTGTGGGGTCTGGAATGGCCTTCTGTATGAGCACTCCAGATGGCCACAGCTGAATAAGAAGATGCCCTGTACTTTCCTCAAAAAGAAGAAGGAAAGGTCATCATGTGTTTGGAACAGCAGCAATCTGTTCAAAGCCTATGCCCAGGCCGTCAGCACTTTTGACAATTCAACTTTATAAAAACTTTGCTTGACCTCCTGTGTCTCTAGTCATCTTCATATATCACTCTCTTTTGGGGTGGGATGTTTTTTTGTTTGTTTGTTTGCTTGCTTGTTTTTTGTCTGTTTGTTTTGGTGAGGAGAAATCATAACCACAGCAACTCTTGTAAAGAAAAGCATATAATTGGGACTGGCTTATAGTTCAGAGGTTTAGTCCATTATCTTCATGGTAGGAAGCATGGTGGTACACTGGTAGACATGGTGCTGGAGAGGTATCAGAGAGCTCTTCAGGCAGCAGGAAGAGAGAGTGACACTGGGCATGGCTTGAGCTTTGAAAACTCAAAGCCCAACTCCAGGGACACATTTGCTCCAACAAGGCTACACCTACTACAAGCTTAGAGCTCCTAATAGCACCACTCCTTATGAGCCTATGGGGGTCATTTTCATTCAAAATGCCATAGTCACATTCTGCATCTTGCCTGAGACAACCCTCTTTCTAGAAAGCTCTCCAGGAAATCTTTGTATAACTCCCCTGGAATCATTTCCTTTCCTAAAAAGGTCTTACTTCCTCTCCTGTTACCTAATTTAAAGGTTTTGAAAGAATATGATAACCAAGCCCTGGTTTCAATCTTCAATGCTGGGAAAGTCTCTGATTCCTCCTTGTGGTTCACATAATTCTTCAGTTTTTCCTCTTAGTGATGACAAGTATCAATTTGGCCTTAAATTTTTAAAAACTTCCCTTTTCTTACTCCTTTCATGCTTGCTTCAAGGTAGTTGCTAATTTCTTATCTCTTCTTTGTTTGTTTGTTTATTTATTTATTTAATGGATATAAGAAAAATGTAGTAACCTGCAAGAAAGGGGTATCCTCTGCCTTCAGTGTTCTTACCCAAAGTGACATGACTGTTATGCAGATGACTTGCCTGCCCAATTATAATCAGGATGGTTTAGAGCACACTGCATATTTACAATACAGGCTGCCATTTTTAAAGCTTCCATTAATAATCCCTAGCATCAATGGTCATAATTTAGGTTCTTAGTATTGATATAGTTACAGAGCATTTGATTTTTTGCTATTAATTTTATAAAAATCTTATCTGTACAAGCATTTTAACTGCATAGGTGTATATGACCATTCTGTGTATTTGGTGCCTATGGTGGTCAGAAGAGGATACTAAATCCCTGGAACTAGAGTTAGAAAATATTGTGAGCTGCTATGTGAGTATTCTAAATGAACCTGGGTCCTCTACAAAAAGAGCAAGGACATTTCTCTATTGACTCATCATCTCTCCATTCCTAACCTGTACTATTAATTTATCAATCAACTTTTTTCTGTTACAGAATATAGACCCAAAATATTAGTTGTTTAGTCTACAAAGTATATATTTTTATGCATCTATTTTCATAATTTTAAAGTATGTGTCTGTATATATCTGATTATGAGTGTGTTTGTATTGATGCAGGTGACCATGGTTGCCAGAGGTGTAGGATATCCTGAGAGCTTCAGTTACAGGTGGCTGTGATCTGCCTAACATAGATGCAAGGACCAAGTGAGTCTTATGTTCAAGTAGTAAGTTCTTTCAACCACTACTAAATGTCCATCCATAAAAATATACTTCCATTGTTTATCCACACTGTTTCTCAGTAGCCACCAGTCAATTACTGAAATATGATATATATTATTTTAATTTAAGGATCCAGAATAAAAGAGGAACCATTGTTCAGAGTGCATCATTTAGACAGTAGAAAGGAAAGACTAAGAGGTATGAGTGGATATTGAAATGTTTCATAAGGCTTTAGTTTAGTCTTAGTACAAACCATGATTGTTCACTATCCATTATCTAACGCACACAATAAGGTCAAATTCACCTTTGTAGGGGTAAGACTATGCACTTTTTACAGCACAGAAAGTTACTGCCAGTCACCTAGCAACAGACTAGCAAAGCTCTTACAAGGAACGGGATCCAAAGAGGGCCTAGTCATATATTCTGTCAAACTTTAGTGTACTGTTATGAAGGCAATATTTATATTTTCCCCAAATTCATAATGAAGTCCTGACTCCCATTGTAATAAAACTATAGATGATCTGTTAAGGCTTATTAGGATGAGAAGAGATAGATCATGAAGACAGAATTCTGTGGCTTTAGACATTAAAAGGGAGGATCAGAATTGCTTTTTCTTCTGTAATCTCTCCTTCTCCTCTGTACAAATCCACCAAGAAGGTGGCCACCTGAAAGTCAGAAAGAAGATTTTCATAAACTGAATCTTCATATATTTTGAGCTTGAGATTTTTAGTCCCCAGAACTGAAAAAACAAAAAACCCTATACTCTTCATAATTTTTGAACTGTTATCAGTCATATGGGAGAAACACTCCTCAACTGAGCTACAGTCCCAGCCATAAATGAAAGTTTTTAAGTTGGTAGATTGTGATGTTTTATTTAAGCAACTCAAGCTTGCTAATCCATGAGGCAATGTGCAGAGCTATCGTTTGAATAACCTATAAAGTGTAACTCAATGCCTCCAACATAGATGCTTTCTTTTTGCCATGTGTTATGTGAGACTGGAGAGAGAAAGGGCATTTAGGTAGAGCCCAAGTCCCAGAACATGTAAACCTGATATCTCATACCACTGCAATATCAGCTTATATTGCCTAAATAACTCTACAATACTTAGGTTTACTTATTATCTACTAATTATTCCAGTCATACTTCCTAATATCTCTTGCCTTCTACATGCATGCTTTTGTCAGTATCCACCTGTACTGTCCAGCATTTGTAAATGGACCATTGGTAAACAAAATGCAAAATGAAGCTTTATGTGGGGCCATTTAAACATGGCCTCTGAACATTGCAGGACTCTTTCGCTACTAGTCAAGCAAGCCCTGACTAACAATCTGAGGGACAGGAGACCACATGGACAGAGTCCATGACATAGTCATTCATGCTAGTTATTCCAACCAAGGGCCACAGATCTATAAATGTCATAATATTTCAATAATCTGTGCCCAGCTGTGCTAATCCAGGCCAGAAAATTTATCTGAAAAACCTGTAGGATCATGAGGAATGGTAACTATTTTTTGTTATCTGAAGCCATGAGTTCTGCTGTGATTTGTGAGGGATCAAAAGCCTTTGCCACAGACCATATTTCATATCTTGGTTTTCTGCATTCTTAGCTTGTTTAGCTTCCCAGGTAGATGTCCCACGTCACACCAAAGAGGAGATATAGATGGTGCTATTAATAAAATTCTCGTGGTGACAGTAAAAGAAAAGAGGCATAAAGTGCTCCATTGTTCATGTACTTGTTCAAAAGCTACTGTCTCAGAGTCTGATCTCACACTAGCCATACTTAGTTTATGCCATTTCTTAACTCTTTCCTACATTATTTGTATTTACAATGTGTATTACTATCTAATATAATCATCATATAGACTTCAAAGATATGGCCTATATTCTTTTTTTCATACTTTATTTACATTTCAAATGTTTCCCCCCTTTCCAGATCTCCCCTTTGGAACCTCCTCATTCCCTCCCCCTCCCCCTGCCACTATGGGAGTATTCCCCCACCCACCCACCCACTCTCCTCTTCCCTCCATGGCATTCTCCTATACTTGGGGATCAAACACCCTCAGGATTATATTCTTATTGGACCAAAGGTTAATTTCTTATGCCCACTTGCCTAAAATATAATAGCCAGTTATTAAAACAAATTCTAGTCTGTATCTCTCTAGACTTGGTAGTTATGACAAACACTTGCAGTGAATCAGCTCGCAGAAAAGCAGCTTGTCTTTTGTAACTTACACAGACCTCCATCCAATCAATTAAAGTCCTTAGGAGTGAACCTAAAGGTAGCAGTGATGGCCTGAGAGAAATAACAGAAATACTACCTTGTCTTTCTGCCTGCTACACAGACCTCAGTTTTGCTGCCTTTAAATATTGTGTAAGTCATTCTTTCAATCCATTTCAATAGATAGATAGATAGATAGATAGATAGATAGATAGATAGATAGATAGATAGATGGCTTATAGTTACATAGCAGAGATGGATGATTCTACAGGTAGATTAGATAGATAGATAGATAGATGAGAACATGCATACACACACACATATATACACATAAACATTACCTATGTTTCTATATGTACATACTTTACTAGTCTGTTTTATAGAAAAGAAAACTCTGACTGATACATATTTATATAACAAATAGATTAAATATATATTATAATATAAACCTCATGGTATTTCCTGCATTTCCACATGACTGTAAACTCTTAGATGATAGATGTTTCATCATACCTGTTATTAAAATGACTAGCAGGTGCTGAATAATATTTCTGAATGAATAAATATGTCCATGAAAAGTTCCTATCAGTGCAGTTGCATAACAGACATACTCTCAATTCCATCTATACACATACAGATTTATCATTCTGGCAATAGGCTGGAAGCTGATTTATTGCTTTTCACACTGAGAAACAAAGGAAAAGCTGGAAGACAACTTCAAGCAACAGAGTCACTAAGAAAAAGAGTTTTGTTAAGAAACATTTTTATAAAAATAATTTACAAGTGGCAATGTAACTAAGATGTCTCAACTTAAAAGTATCTTATCTCTGTGAATAAGGGTAGAAGAAAATTTCACAAGGCCCCAACCCTACTTGAAGAGCTACAGGCAGTTAGAGTTAATGGCTACAGAGGCACAGAGAATACAGCCAACATTGTGTTTGTTTGTATTTGTTTTCAGAGATGAGACCCCAGCCCTAAATATGCAGAAAGGGCAACACTAATGAGACTCTGGTTTCGCATGTATTATATATATCACGCACGCACACACACACACGTATGTGTATCGCATATATATATGTATATATATATATATATATATATATATATATATATATATATGATAGATAGATAGATAGATAGATAGAAAGAAAGATAGAAAGATAGAAATATAGATAAGCAGGCAGGCAGACAGATGACAGATATAGAGATGTCAGAGAGGAGAGAAATTCAAAAGGGTATGATTTGTAGCATATGCATTGCAGTTTGGTGAAGTATTTCAGCAATTAGAAGATTATGCAAAGAAAAAATTGTACAGAAGAGTGTGCTTCTGTGTCTGTTTGGGAGTCAAGATTATGGCATGCAACAGCTTATGACATGGTATTTATAAAGCCACAAGAGTAAAGTAGTGAACAGTTTCCTCAAACAACAGCCTTCGAGCAGAGGTGATTTTTCCGATAAGCTGTCAATCCAGTAATCTATAACAAAGTATTTGTTTATTCATGAGTACTTTTCACACTGAAAGACATCAAATTCAGAGCTGCCCTTCTCAGAACTTTCCCATTAGTTTTAGGGAAATCAAACAAATAAACAAAAACACTGTGTGCTGAGCTACACAATGTCTTCTTTTATTTCTCAGGACACTCTGAGACCCTAGTGAAGATCACTAAATCAGAGTCACTACATTTTGCATATTGTGTGGAAACACATATACCTCAGGCAATCAGTTTTCTTTCTTGGCTCTTCTTCCTTTCCTAACTAGGCACACAACAAGACTCTGAGAAATCTTATCACTTCATAGTACACCTGTTGCCGCTCATGCTCAGATTGAAAGGTATTCTGGGACTGGGGAGCTCTGCTCTTAGGGAGCAGAGATTTTCAAGGCAGAGATTTCCAGGATGAGGACTGATGGGATTTCAAAGCCCTGAGCATGTGGAGCTCAGAGATTGGTGAGTTTTCGTGCTCAGGGATTGGTGAGTTTCTATGGGAAGCTCAGGGACTGGTGGGTTTTCTTATTCAGATTTTTACCTAAAATTGGTGTAATCTGGGAAGGGTCCTCTTTCAGGGCCAGGAATGACCTTTGTGACAGTTATAGAGGCTGAAACTGCCATTGTGACAGAGAGGCTTGGGAGAGGGGCCTAGTTGCTGAAGCACCTCAGCCAGGAGCCTACATTTTCCTGCCTTGAGGCTTTACAAGGTTTACAAATTACACAAAATTTACAGAGGGACTCTGTGTCAGGGAAGCCTTTTCCTGCCACTTTCTCTGCCACTTGAGTTGGTGTGACTAGCCAACAACACCTTCTATTCAAGGTGTGTTCATCTGTGGGAATATGAGTGTGCCTGTGTGTGAGTCAGAGAACAACCACAGGTGTTAAGGCAGGGTTTCCGGGTTACTGCTACAGACACCAGGCTAGCTGGCCTGTAAACTTCCCATGATTCTCCCATGCCTGCCTATTGCACTGTAGGAGCACTAGGCTTGAAGATGCTTACTCACACATTTGGTTTTATGTGGGTTCTGTGGATTTGAACTCAGGTCCTCATGCTTGAAAGGCCTATACCAAGGGACTATACTAAACCTATAATTGAATGTCACTTTCTCAAACTAAAAAAGAATCTTCCTGTGCATGTGTGCATATGTGTATATGCATGCATGCATTTGTACGTGTGTATGTGTGTGTGTGTGTGTGTGTGTACATCTGTCTCTATGTAGACATACAAGTACCAAGGCTTGCTTGTTGAGGTCAGAGGACAACCTTGCATGTCAGTCCTCACTGTCCACTTACTGTCACTCCTTGTTTGCATAAGGCTAGCTGTCCTAGAAACTTCTGGGGATGACACAACTTGACATAAAAGCACGGAAATTACAGACACATTCTGCCATCTCTGGCTTTACTTAGATTCTGAAGATTTAATCTGAGGCCTTCGTGCTTCATGGCAAGCAGTGTCCTCTCTGAACCATCTTATCTCCCAACTTTCCCAAAAGTTTCTCTGTAAACTAAACTTCTATTCAAACCTTAACTTTCTACATAACCTACACACCAGGGAAAAACATACATACTCCTCGCATTCCTTCTGCCACAGACTTTTGTCTTGCCTCCGATTAAATGAAATATTCCTATTGACTCAGATGATCACACAGCCTTGGTATTGCCCTTGCTATCCCTCTCCTTCCATATTCCCCCAGCATCAATAATAAGTCTTATGCTTTTGAATTCTGACCATGACTTAAATCTGCCTATTCGCTTGCACTTTCTAGACTACCTCTTGGTCCAAGCCACCATCACTCATAACTCTACGATCACATCCTGAGTGATGCTCTATTTATACCACATCCCCATCCAGCTACATTTCACCAAGTTTGAGAAATGATCATTGTTAACACCTGAGATAGACACTGCCTTTTTTGATCATGAATAGAATTGTTCAGTATTTACTGAGAAATCATAGAATTAAACCTCAAATTTTTGTCACGCACACAGGTTTCAGACACTTTTATCTCCTCTGTCCTACACAAATGCCACCCTCCCCATTTCTATCCAGGCCCAGTGGGCTCCTTCGTTCCAGTTTCCTAAACATACCATATTATTTTCAATCACACACAATTTGGATACATTAGGCTTTGTAGAGATCTGGGTCCAGCCTTTCCATATTTTTGGAATGTCCTTTTTTTCCTACCATGCAGTGGAGAATTTCAGTTAACCAGCAGCCTTGAGCTTCACTAGTACCCGCTTCGAGGCGTCTTCAATTATTCAACAAATATAGCAGTAAAAAGGCCTTAGAATAATCTCTCAAAGAAACTGTATCCTTCCTGAAGCACACTTCTCATAATCTGTAATTTATAGTTGTGATTATTTGTTATCCCTTTTTATTCATCAAATTTATTCTTTGGCAATATGATACATATATAAAATACATTTTAATTGTCCTCATCACCCTCCCCTTTAGCAACTCCTCCTCAAAAACCCTTTTATCCTCATTCATGTCTTTTTTTACTCTATGCTGTGACTAGCTGAATTAAACTAAGATTCTGGGTTTGGACACATCTATTGGAGCTTGGTGAGTTTATCAATGAACATGCAACTGAAAACAATGACAAAGACAAACAGAACAAGACCATCCCTCCCATTACCTTTCAGTATCCAATAGTTCAACAGGCTTGCATAAGGCCACATTAGCTCTTCCTCCATCCATACCTAACTGTTGAAATCACTGCTGTGTTTAGGCCCAGTGTAGGCAATGGGTTTTCCTGTGATCTGACACTGCAATGGAGGTGTCTTGCCTAGAAGAAGCACATTTAACCTATATCTCTCTATATTCCATCTATTATATTATTTCTGCTTCCTCTTCTACAGTGTTCCCTTAGCCTTAGGGAGGGTGGTATAAATATTTCGTTTAAGGATGCACATTCAATGACTATTTATTGGGTCACTTTAAGCAGCTGTGAGTCTCTGCATTCACTGTCTTTCACTGCAAAGGCAGTCTTCTCTCATCAAGGCTGAAAGTATTATTTTTCTATGGATATAAACACAGATACTTATACATAAGGTTGATACTATGTTAATTTATCGAAACAACAGCAGTAATTTCCCCATTAGGGCCTATGTCTTCCCCAGTCGTATGCTCTTGGCCAAGTTCACAGTACCAGGCATAGGTCCCCTCCTGTGCAACAGAACTCAAATCCAATCAGAGATCCAATAACCCTATTGCACAAGTGGGCACTTCTTGTCTGGCAAGTTGGTACTGAAGTTTATAGTGTTCACAGCTGTGGAAACTGATGATGTCTTTTCTCCACCAACAGCTCACTTAAGCACCTTCTGGCACTGTGAAAGCTAGGCAGCAGAGATGCATTTCTAATAACTTCCCCCATTTGACTGTAAGCTGGATGAAGGTAGACATTATTTGTATTTTTACACTGCGATGTGCCTGTGTGAGTATATCTAGTACTTAACACTGTCTATTTAATTCTCAGCTATGTCAATGCACTGAATTATGCTAAGCAATATATTTGTAAATAGTTATAAGCTAACCAAAACTAATCCTAAGTGATGGAGACACAGCAGTAAGTAAGTGAGCTCCATTCCTTCCCTTCAAAGATTGCTAGTTTACACTTAGGTAAATTGTCTAAAACTTAACTCTCAATCATTCTTAGAATGTCAATATGGCATTTATGTTCATAATATGCCATGCAGAAATAGCAAATGGAAGTAGAAGTTCTGCCTTTACATCAAGCTATTTTTCCATTTTTTCAGTTTTTGCCTGTACCAGAAAGCCAAAGAGAGGCTGTACAGTGATCTCTCTCTCTCTCTCTCTCTCTCTCTCTCTCTGTATGTATGTGTGTGTGAGAGAGAGAGGAGAGTTCCATCTCTGGGTCTTTGTGTGTGTGTGTGTGTGTGTGTGTGTGTGTGTGTGTGTGTGTGTATGTGTTTTCCATTGTTCTTGTTAGAACCATAATGTTACCTAACCTTTGCATGGTTTGCTTAATGGATGTAAATATTCTGATAGGTAGTACAGTGGTCAATAACAAGGGGAAGCTTGACCATAATTGGTGGTTAAGATGCTGGGAAATGAAGTTTCTAGTTTACTAACTCCTGAATAATGTACTCCACAAAGTCTAAACATCATTTTATCACTGGACAAAAAAATGTAGATGTTCTAATCCCAACATTTTAAAAATGGGAGCTATAATCAGCTCCCCAAATCTATTCTTAAATATACTAAGATGTATTTTAAGTTTCAATTTCTATTAAATTTTACCTGATCATTTCAGTAAGTATATAATGTTAATAACATAAATTAGTTATGCTCAACTAAAATAAAATTAAGTTTGCTACAAAAAATACAGTTAACTACCCATGAGCTATAAACATCAGATGCAAATTATTTGGAATAAAATAGCACCTCAATTAATTTCAAAGTTAGACAATTTGCAATTAATTTCCCATGCCAAACATTGTGTCAAAGTAGTATGTCTGCTAGTTAGACTTCAGTAATAATCAGCTGGGGATGTTTGACAAATGCCCAGTCTTACTCCATAGAAGGTATCATTGACAACTAACTGCCTCGTTGTAAAGGCAATAGCACAGCAATGCAGAATTGCTTTGCAATAAGGACAAATCATCAGAGAAAGCATATATTCTATGTTGGTTGTATGTATTTTTTGGGAAGGATTTTAGAAAAAAATCCTTCCAAAAAAAATATCTCAATTTTTGAAGATACAAAGACATGGAAAATGCAACACTTAACATGTACAAAAATCAAAACATAGCTCCTGTGTAATTCTTGAACAGATAATGTCTACAAAGACAACCAGGTCCAATTCATGGAATTCAACATTCCACACTAAGGCATCTAATTAAAATAAAAATAAAACTCAGTTGGCCTAAGGCACATAGCCTAAATCACAAAGGCAACACATGAAAACTCATTTGAGTAAAGAAACTATGTATTTCATATGCTTCAGAACTAAAATTGGAAATCAGGAACCAAAAATTTCAAATAAGCCATACTAATTGGCTTTAGCTATTTGTTTTCCTTTTTTTTACAGAGGATTGTCAATAAAAAACCCAGAACTTTAAAGAGGACTGAGAATGCCAGCTTGGCCTCTAGTCAAATTCAACCAGCTACCTATGTCTGTACATATTTCTGTATCTTCCTCATGTTTAAGTGTGTGCTCTCCCCTAGGAATATGTATATATGTGGCACATATTAACATAGACACAGACACATATACAGAACTAAAGTAAGTAAGTTTTAAAATCTAATTTATGGCTATAAAATATGAAATCCATATTTGCAAAAGATTAATTTAATATATATAATGTTGTACCAAACTTATTCATTGACAAGCTTACCATAAGTAATTGTGCCATTATACTTGAAGACAACTATCATCTTAGAAGAAATCATACCTGACTTCAAAGGACTTATAGACAGCTCAAGAATTTCAAGATCCATTATAAATATTTTTACAAATGTTTCCATTTGCAAAAGATATGTAATAGCAGATGTGGGTGTGTAAGTTTTAAAATAGAAATACAGCAAAGAGTCCATGAAATAAAAATCGGTTGGTTAGACTATTGGAGATACGGTAGCACATAAAGACTTTTCTTCTTATTTGAATTTGAAACAGGATTAAGAGTTGAGAAGACATACATAAAACAGGCACATATCCAAAGATATGCTCATAACTGAACTTAACATTGGGGGCTTCAGGAAAGATTCATCAAGCCTGGATGGTCAGGTAGACATGTGGGAAAATAAAAATGGGATCCAAAAATATAGAAATGTATACGAAGAACAGCACACAAGAAAAAGAAACTAAAAAGGATTTTAAAACCTGAAAATGACATGATAGAATATGTGTATCAGGCAAACACCTTGTGATATGAGGTGGGTAATGGCCAGGCCTGGGCTGTGGCAAGCAGAGCCCTTTCTCCATGCCACAGCAATATCAGACAGATAAAGCTTGGCAAGAGAGAGCCAAAATTCTGGCTGAAAATGTCTAATTCAAGAGACATTAGTTTTGAAGTAGATTCTTGACTATAAAGGCTGTTTTCTGCTCTGCACCAAGTATCTGAGAGCAGCATTGAATAGGATCATTCTCTCTGAGAAACAACTTATTCTGTCAAGACTGCAGTGGGTGATTCAAACTCACAAAGACTATTAATGGACTCTTTTCTTTGAAATTGACATATTTTTCTCCTTTACTGAAATCTAACACAAACTCGACTATCACCTATGCAAGCAGCATTATTACTTTCTGAACCTGGGGTAGACAGGCAAGTGTATGTGATGCCATTTTGCACATTTTCCCGGTTTCTTGAACACACCCCTGATATACTTTTTACCTACCCTTAGTTTCTATTTCTTCAGTCACTCTTCTTGCCTTCTTCAACCAATGCTCTCATTATCAACACAGAT
Organism: Rhynchomys soricoides; assembly: GCA_019843965.1. Lineage (NCBI taxonomy): Eukaryota > Metazoa > Chordata > Mammalia > Rodentia > Muridae > Rhynchomys > Rhynchomys soricoides. Next base: position 7,534,622 of record JADRCH010000175.1, read on the forward strand.
TGCTAACTACACTATTCAACACAGCCCCATTTCATCATCCCACTGACAAGCACCGATCTGGGAGCAGTCTACACTAGGACGAGGACTTATTTTCCTGCAACCCATCAATTTCCCCTCCACATCCTTAGTCTCTAGTCTACTTTCTCTTATAGCTTAGGCTGATTCATCTGACAACTTTATCACTCTTCCTGCTGCTTGGGATTTTTTTCTTTCTTTTCTTTTCTTTGCTTTGTAATTCTTAATATCTAGAATATTTCTAAGCTTATTATAAATAGTCCCAATTCTATTAATTATAACTTAATAATACCTTAACATGTTCAATGAAATCATAACAGCCCCTGCTATTCATTCCAATTCATAGAGACGATGATAAAGAAGGGGAATTGTGATTTATGTATCATCAGGTATCCAAGAACCTTCTTATCCTAAGAGAGATGGTAAAGAAGGATTTTATTATTGCTTCTTGAAAAATGCAGCAACTAAGCCAGAGAAAGGTTAACTGGCTGTGGTGACTCATCCCTTTGCTTTCCAGCCAAGATGAAGCTGATGCCTCAAATCCATTCACATAACCTCTCTATAATCTTCTCCCCTCAGTAATCCTTTACCTCAATAGAAACCTTGCACAATTCTCTTGTCAGTGTTTGTCTTACAAATTGATGTTTGTCTCTGTGCTTCAGATGTTTGTTTTTGCTTTACTTAAATTGCTTTAAGTTGTATCCCCTGAAGACCATTGTCCTAACAGTCCCCATCACTCTACAGGGGCAAGGAAAGTGAGACAGAACATAATTGGCTTTCTTCTCTTACTACCCCCACTCAACCCTGTTTCATTTCTACATTGTCTCATTGTTTAATCTTGTGCTGATTAAGCCAAAAAAAAAAAAAAAAAGAATAGAAATCTTGAAAATGAGAATTTAGAGCATGCAGAAATTTCTCATTAGCCATCAAGTCAATGAAGTCTTTCTGCAGTACTCCCTGGCTGGGAAAAGAGTTGGAATAATACCATTGAGGACATTTACAGATAGATACTTAGGTGCTCCACAAATTTCATAACCTGATTTCTTCTGCATCCTCTAATCAAGTCATGCCAAATTGTTTAATATTTTATTCATGTGTAGATCAGATGGAAGACACCATAACATTTGACTGTTTTCCTTTACAGAGCTGTCTTGGAGTAACTATGCTCATTGCAATGTTCCCCATTTCAATCTACATTCCTCACAATCTTCACCCTGCTACAGAGTTCTAATAAGCTTTGTTAGTGTTCAACATGTCTGACTGCTACAAAACAGTGAAGAGGTGCTCTAGGGGCATTGATGTGGATTCTGAAGGCAAGAATTTCACTAATCACCCTTTCAGATCCCCTTTGTTCTTCCCTGAGATGTGTATTGACTGATAGTTTCAAGGGCTTCATTGTTTAAAATCAATGAGGAAATGGGATTCCCTTTGATAGGCTAGAGTTGTTGACCTAGTCTTTTGGAGAATTTTTTTAAAAAATCAATGTATGAAATATGTTGATGGAAGTGATTATCTCTCTCCTTGTCATCGAAAGAGCTGATGTCTTCATAGAAAAGCACACATTCTCTCTGTTGTGACTACAGCCTTCCAAGGGCACTGCCCATAACACAGAAGAAGCAGAAAGCTGAATATAAGCAGTGATTATTCACTTCATTGCTTTGCTGACTTGACTTTGAATTGACATTTAAACACAATTAACATTCTTGAAATAATTTCTAAACTTTTTCTGACACATTCCTCTCTCGGGGACTCAGATCTGAGCATCTCTCAGCTCTCATGCTTATCCCATGCTCAACTTCTCATAGACTTGCACTGAATTTAGAGTTCTACTGAAGAAGTCTTTGACCAGCACTACAAAGACCACTTTGTAGAAGACGAAGTGTTCTGTTGCCATACCAAATATTTATCCTGTTTCAGCAAAGCAGTAAAATTCTGAAAATGAATTCTATGCTAGTTTTGTAGATCTTTTGTCTTATTCTGTACTGTTTGTGCATTTTTTATCTTACTGGCATTTTGATTACTTATTATGGTTTTGGACTTTGTGGTTTTATGTGTTATTCACTCATGAATGCATGTACGCATACAAGTGTGCATGTGTGTGTATGTGCATGTGTGTGTATGTGTGTGTGTGCCTCCTGTGGTTTGTTTATCCTTTGTCCTTTTAAAAAATGTTTGTTTGTTTGGTTGTTCTTTTGTTTGTTTATTTGTTTGCCGATATGTTTTCTAATACAGAGAGAAAAAGGGGGAAATAAGTAGGATGAGTGGGGAGGATTTGGAAAGGGTTGCTGGAATGGAAATTGTGATCAAAATATATTATATAAAAAATTTATGTCTTTAAAATATTTATATGTAAAAAACTGTAAGTATCTAGAGAACAGGAAATGTAATATCTTGCATCTCTGTAATTAGATGACTGTTAAGTTCTCTTTCCAAAGAAATACATAGGGTAGCATATAAGTCACATCTGACACATGCTCTGTGTTTTAAATATCGGTACATGTATAGTCCAGGTTATTAAATATATGGAAGATACCAGTTTTATCTTCCTTAAAATGTCAAAGAATTTTTAAATGTCTATAAAGTAAAATCTAATTGTAAGAAAAATCCTGTTATTATTATAGAAAAGGAAAAAGAAAAAATATCAGAGAAGACTAAGAGAGCTGAAGAAAGTGACAAAGGAAGTAGGGGTGGGGACAGACAGAAGGAAGCTTAGCAGAGGGCATGAAGGGCTAAGAAGTTTTGATGGAAGAAACGGGTAGGGGAGATAGGCAGAAGGGACAGACGGGACCAACAGGAAACTGAGAAGCTATAGTTAGGAGGAACTGGCACGGAGAAGAGAGGGCACAAATGACAGCATGATGGACAGCAGGAGGAACGTGAAAAGCCACAGCTAGAATTGTATTTTTCACTCTGGCTAGAGAATAAATCCTTACATCTATTTACTGAAAAGCCCATTTTGTACACAAAATTTTGGCGACAGTGGGGTTTCATGGTTGAAATTTTGAGAAATGGCTATTTTCTGCTTTGGTCCTTATATGACTGACAAAGTAAAGGTCTAGAAATAAAAATATTTAAGCTGAAATAGGTAATTAAAAGCAATATCTCAAAATCATACTGAAACCTGAGGAAAATAACATACAACACAAAAAATTTTGGTTGGGTGTAAAACTATTTTTTAAAGTCAATTTTCTCTATATTGAGAGAAGTGAGGGTTCAGGACCAGAATGATAATAGGGTTAGAAATCATGATTGTGATGGTCATTATTGACACTTGCAGGAAGAAAGCAGGGTTTCTAAAATGTATATCCTAAACCAACAGCTCTCAAACCCCTAATGTTGTGAGACTTTATTATAATACCTTATGTTGTAGTGACCTCCAACCATAAAATTATTTTTGTGGCTCATTTATAACTGTAATTTTGCTAGTGTTATGAGTTATAATGCAAATATTTTATATGTGCCTCATCAAAGGGGTTGCAACCCACAAGATAAGAAGCACTACTAAAGGCCTCTAAGGAATGTTGAGTGGATAGGAAATAGTCTTCCCTAAGGAATAGCATACCAATTGTCTATCCAATATCAAATGGTCATCCCTGAAGTATACATGCACATGTAACTAGATTCAGCCTGAAGAGTTGTTATTTATGTATTTAGAACACACACACACACACACACACACACACACACACACATGTAACAGCAGTTAGAGAAAATGAATTTCAAAGAGTATGGTTGTGTTTGGAGGGAGGAAATGATACAATTATACTATAATCTCAAAAATTAAAAATAAAGAAATAAAGCTTAAAGCATACCAATAATGAAAGAGAAGGATAAATATAACCTAAATGGAATATAAAAAAATAGTGAAAGTAAGTTTTACAACCAATGTGATTATTAAAACTATGGACCAAAAATTACTAATGTGCCATGGGAAAAAATAAGAACAGAGAATCAGGGAATGTTCTCACAAAAGAAATGGAAAACCACCACATGAGAGAGGCTATAAGGCTAGACTGACTCCCCCTTAGCATGCACAACTACTCCTCAGGAAATTAGCATTCCTTTTTGAATCATAATTATTGTAACATTAAAGGAAATAATCGAAATGAATTAGTAGTCTTCTTCAATAAATGTCTTAGCTACTATTTCAACTAGCAGAGCAGATGTGTTTCTAGAAGTCATTTATAACAGGAAGATGAAAAGCAACATAAAATGGAGGTGACTAATGCGATAGAGAGAAAGGCTGAGGCTGAAGGAGCTAGGTCTAAACGCAAACCCATCTCACTCATCGGGAATTATTTATTGCATTTCTATGCACCAAACTGCTATATGCCAGGTATAAAAATGAGTAACATGACCTTTGCCCTGTAGGAAGTCTTCTGCAGCAAAAAGATAACCTTATTACAATTTCCAAATGCTATCTTAGTCATTTGTACTGTAAATACAGTGCAGTACAGCAATAAAGAATACTAACTCACAAGCTGGACCACCTGAGTTTAAATTCTTCTCAGAAATTAATGTCTGTGTGATCTTGTGTAATATGCAAGTGTTCTTGTCTTTAGTTTGTCAGAAGATAGAGATGTAGGATTGCCTTTGATACTACTGTGAGAATTCAATATATTGAATATGGTAAACACATTTAAATAATATTGATACATAAAGATGCTGCTGCTTCCTATTTCTTTGTTTTAATTGTCACCATCATCATCCTAAACATCATTGTCTTAGTTTGATTCGTGTGAGAACACACCAAGACGAAGGCAGCTCTTATAAAAGAAAGCATTTAATTGGGGGCTTGGTTACATATTTAGAGGATTAGTCCATCATCATGATCATAGACAACATATCCTCCTCCTCATCATCGTCATCATCATCATCACCACAGAAATTGGACATGCATGCAACTGACTAGTCACTGAGATCTTTGCATGTAGCAGGTGGTTCTGATGCTCTGGTTGTTAATGAATGCTGAAGGTCCTCTACCCCAATTGGTTCTTGATTGATCAGTATAGATGCTAGTGGCCAATGGCTGGGCAGAAGAGGCAGGACTTCCAGTTTCCTGCAAGCAGGCTAGCATAGGCAGGAGGAGAAAAGATTTGGCTATGTTTTAGAAGGAGGAAGAGCCACCAGCTATGTGAGAACTCAGGTGGAGTGGCCATTGGCCACTTCCCTGACTGGGCCAGGGGTAGCAGTCAGAAGATTAGAAAAGCAAGTAAGCTAAGGGCAGATTTATGGTGTTGAACTAGGACTAAAGGTAACTGAGCAACTGAGAACAGATTTAGAGATGCTGAGCTGGTTGGGAAGATAAGGGTACATTAACTGCAAGAGGCTTAGAAGTGTCTAGCCATTGAGCAAAAAAACATATTAAAAATAATGTATGTGTCTTTTATTGAGGATGCGAGGGAACCTGGGAGGGACTGGTAGTGTGATTTGCACAGAGCTTAAAGCAGAGTGGTCAAAACTACATGCTACATTTGCATCCTAATTGACTAGTGGCAGGCAAGAGGGGGAACTAGGCCTGGTGTAGGTTTTTGAATCCCCAAAACCCACTCCCAGCAATATACTTCCTCCCAAAAGGCCACACTTACTCCAAGACCATATCTTCTAGTCCTCCCCAAACAGTTCACCAACTGAGGACTAAGCATGAAAAATTTGAGCCCAAGGAAACCAATCTCCATTAAACCACCACAGTCGTCATCATCAGTCACTACAGAAACAGTTGATAGGTTCAGATATTGTACAAGAAAAAATAGGAAAGCTTGTACAAAATAAGTCACATTTCATGGGGGATCTTAAAAAACATACTTATTACCAGCTATATATCCCACAGAGAATTGTTGTCAAGGATGCATAGACAACTGAAAAATCTAAATAGCAAGAAAACAAATAGCCCAGCTAAAAACTATACTACATCTCTTAGTTAGGGTTACTCTGATGGAACACCAGTTGACCAAAGTCATCTTGGAGAAAGAAGCACTCATTGTTCTTTCCGTTCTGTGTAACAGTTCATCAAAAGCAATGGGGGAAAGAACCCAAGCAGGGCAGGGACCTGGTGGTAGGAACTGATGCAGAGGGCACATAGGGTGCTGCTTACTGGCTTGTTCATCATGGCTTGCTCAACCTGCCTTCTTATAGAACCTAAGACCACCAGCACAGGGATGGCACCACCCACAATGGGTTGGTCCCTCCCACATCACTTACTCATTAAGAAAATGCCTTATAGTTGGATGTTATGGTATTTCTTTAATTGAGGTTACCTCCTTTAAGAGGGAAACTAAACAGAGATTTCTCAGGAACAGAAATGAAAATGGCTAAGATGTATTTTTAAAGTGTCCACAATCCTAGAATCTCAGGTAAATGGAAATAAAGACTACTTTGAGATTTCACCTTATCATCATCGTAATGGTCAAGATTAAGGCAGCAAATGCTGGGGATGATGGGAGGGACAGGGATCTCTAATGCACAGTGAGTGAGAATGGAAATTGTTTTAGCCACTATAAAATCAGTGTGGCTGTTGCAAGGAAAACCAAAAATTAATATACCATGTGACTAAAGTATTACCACTCCTGGGCATACACCTAAAGGACTCCATGTATATCTTACTACAGAGATATCTGATCAGCTATTTTCATTGTTGGTCTATTCTCAATACAAAGGGCATTGGAACAGCCTAGATGTCCATCAACAATGATAGATTGATAATGATAATGTAGTACCTTTGTACAGATACATTTTATCAGTAAAAAAATGTAATTATGTAATTTGCAGGTAAGTTTTTGGATCTGCATCTATTTATTAATAATCTTAATAAGAAGATTACACTGAGTGTGGTAACCCAGATCCAGAAAAGCAAACTTCACATGGTCTCTTACTTAAATGTGAATGCCAGCATCCCGAGTTTAGATTTGTGTACTTAGAGTACACAAATTAAAAATAAGAAAATCAGAAAATGGCTGTTGTGTGGAAGGGGATGGAGATCTTAAATGAATGGGAATATAAAAAGACAGGTAATTGGAAGAGGAAAGGGAGAGGCCTAGGGAAGAAGGTCTAAGTTGGAAGAGGGATGAAGGGGTCAAGCAGAACAATGGGTGAGAACAGAACAGCTAAGACTATAGCCCTGTGGAACCTTACTATTGTGTAAGCTTCATAGAGTTAGGTGGAGTTATATTATGCAGGGTATCCTGATTGCCCCAGATGTCCTAGGTTGCCAAATAAAAACATAAAACAATAAATACACACGCACACGCACACACACACACACACACACACACATACACACATACACTAGCTGTTTGTCATTGGTCTTGGTTTCCCAACAGATCATGATATTAAGACTTTAATGCTGAAAACACCACACACTTGGGACATAGGACACAAAGAAATCAAACTGGTACTGACAGGCTAGGAAGCTTCCTCATTGCTGGATAGCTATGCATCTCCTTTCTCTTCATATGTTATTAGATAAAATTAATCTTTACTTTTTAAGATTTATTTATTTATTTTATATATGTGAATACACTGTGGCTCTTTTCAGAAACACCAGAAGAGTGTATCAGATCTCATAACCAATAGCTGTGAGTCATCATGTGGTTTCTGGGAATTGCACTCAGGACCTGTGGAAGAACAGTCAGTGCTCTGAACCACTGAGCCATCTTTCCATGAAATGAATCTTGTGGCCATGTTTGATGGCAGAGTGAGACAAATAATAGTCACTTCAAAGGAATAAAGATCATAAATCAGTTTATAAATGGTGACCTCAAAAATGTGGAGATCTATGAATCTCCCTGAGAGAGGGACGCAAAATATTTAGGAAAATCTCATACACATTTTATTCACTGCAAATAACAGCTTAAGATATGATTATCCATTTATTTTGCATTTATATTTCAGTACACTACTGAGGATACTGTGGCATATGCAAGGTGGTTTCATTCTATTACCAAGAATGGCCCAGAGCTTAATAGTACTTTCTTATACTCCCTGAGTTCTCCATACCTATTCATGTAGGTTTCCTAAAATCTCCAGTAGTTTTTGCTTCTGTCTGTTTGTTTTGTTTTATTTTGTTTGGTTTGGTTTTGGTTTGGGTATTCATTGATTCAAGAAATCAAGGTAGAAATCATTCCTTACCTGTTAGTCATAGGGGTTACAAGCTAGCCCATGTACAAAGAGAGGAAGTGAGCTTGAACCATTGAGAGCTGGAGGGATAACAAGTCTATGTCCCATCTCCATTTGTGCAAAGGACTGGGTTGTGTGTGCCCAGGAAAGATTAAAGAGGTATATTTGACATATAGTCATGTGAAAATTTAACTTCCTAAATATGGGATGAAAAGGGAGAATATCGCTAAAGTCATTGAACCACTTCTGCAATATTCAAACATTAAGAATGAAAAGATATACATCTCACAATCATGAAATTACTTTATAAATCCTAAATCATGAGAGACATTAAGAGAATTTTTTATCAAGATGGTGATCACATGTAAAAGATTTATTTCAAGATGTTATTTGCATATAATTATTATAAAAGTGCTACAATAACATACAAAAAAGCATATGCTAACCCAAAATAAACTTTATTTTAGAAAGTCACTTTAAAATATGCAGTGATATAATTAAGCCTTATTAATATGCTGTTTATTTAACAGATTAAAAATGCATACAGAGCATGTCCCATTCATCTTAATTAGACAATACACTTGTCACAATTATTTGCTTGATATTTTTTTTTTT